>JAPQWQ010000189.1:3000000-3232500 GCA_028017165.1 Herpetospermum pedunculosum
TTTATTTAGAATTAAACTAAAATACAGGTTAAGCATATAATACAATTACCTTTGAAGATCAATCATCTTCTTGTGTTCCTTCTTCCACGAGATCTTCCTCGCTATGACTCGAACACGGGATCAAGGCTTGTGGGAGCTCTTTGAAAGAATGAGAGAACAATTCTCTCTGCAGAGGTGAGTGGTGTGTTTGGCCAACCTTTTGGCTAAACCTAAATGTCTTATTTATAATAAGGCTTTTAGGAATTAATTTTATTTTATAAAATACATTTTAATATCTAATATATTAAAATATGTATTTTATATTTATTTGAATCTTATTCAAATATTATAAAATTAATCTTTTATAATATACTTTAAACCAATTTGAATCACATTCAAATAACATAAGTATATAGTTTTTAATATTAATGTATCATATACATAAACTATTTCCTCTAATATTTAATGTATCAAATACAATAAATATATTTTACTCTTCTACATTTAATATATCAAATATATTAAATATTAATTTGAATATTTCAAATTTTTCTTCCAACTAAATTGATCATTTTAGTGTTACTATGAGCTAGCAAGGGGACCTTATGGACCTACAGATTTATAAGCTCCAATGATACAAAATTAATTAATTAAACTCTTTAATTAATTGACTTTCATTCATTAACTCTAGGTCACTCCACTATAGGCCTAGAGTTGCACTCTTATGCACTGTAGGACAAGTTGTGTCCATGGATATAACCATTACATGCAAGTCGATCCTTCACGAGTTGTTCGTAATTACAGCTGGGTCAAAAGTCCGTTTTACCCCTGTAATTACATCTTATACCTTAAGTACCACTAAGTACCACTGATTCTCTAATGAACAACTTGTTTATGATCCAACCATAAACCATGTCCCTCTCGGGCCAGTGAGAGGGTGGGGCCCCATTGTTCAAGTCTCGAAATCAGCACTTAAGGGAACTACTCATCTACTTTCCCTATAGGGAAGAAGTGAATTCCATCTTGTGAAACTTATGTTCCCAACTCCCTATTTGGTCAAGACCCCAAAATGGTAGGCTTATTGAATCGGCTATAAAGGCCATTCTCACCCATACAAATCAAAGGACGAGCCCTCACAGGCAGGAGTTCATAACTCACTCAGGATTAAGATCGAGTCACATATGATCATCCTGTGAAATATTAATCTTCTCAAATAACGGATTTATAAAGAGAGATTATATATTTCGTGGTCCAGTCTTATACAAACTCATTGTATAGGATACCCCCACTCACATGTCTCTACATGAATGATTTGGATCAAATCATTTGTAACAATTACAAAGTGAGCCGTATCAATAGTGTTACCAGGATAAGGCACCCAACCTTATCCATATACTATAGACCCTTTAGGTTATTACTTGAACATGATCCTCCCGTATGTCAACTACATACAGTTCAAGATTACACTAATAACCTTGGATTTTATTTATATAATGAATATTATAAATTGCAAATATTAATAATAAAATAATTATCAAATAATTATTAATTAATTACGAGGCTTTAGGGCATAAATCCCAACAATCTCCCACTTGCACTAAAGCCGGTGAGACATGTATCCTAGGGCATACTCTACAACCAACATGTTCTCCCACTTGCCCTAGTGAAGACTAGACATGTCTCATAATCCTAGACATTCTAGGTGGCTTTCAAACACTTTAGCCTGGAAAGTCTTTTTATATAGATCAAAACGACTGTCAATTAAAAGTCATCTTGGTCCTACCACGATTCTTTCTCTCTCAGGATACCCTATGTATTGATGTTATCTAAGTTTCTTAAGTTTAGCCATTACATAAAACGTTTTAGGCTTAACTATATCTGAAACATCTTTCAGACCAATAAAAAATTATTTGAGTTCTGCAAGTTCTTTACTTCATAAGTAAGAACATTTAACTTGCATACCATACTCCATCATCTAGGGTAAACATAGTTTTCCATAAATCTTTGTTAAAACCAGTGCATTTCGTAAAGATCAAATATTTAACCTCATACACAAAAATATAATTTCTCAATTTATCCATAGATATTTTGAGAAAAGTTTTTATGTTTTCGTGCAATGGTCATACCATTGGGTTAACTAATAAATGCTAACCAATTTTACTGTGAAATGTCATGTCTCAAGTGTACATTAGATTTTCTCCCACTCAAACGTAGATAGTCAATCTTATGTTCTCAACATTTTGAAATGTCTTAGGACACTATTCCTTAGACAATCTAAACTTCATGTAAGAATGATACATTATCATTTTTTGAAGTACTACATCATATACTTGACAACAAATTTGTCAATATAAGATGTGTGAGACATAAATAACATTTTGTCCTCGAAAACTCTATTTTAGGACATACCCACTAATTTAAATCATTCATTTGGAATTGGTTAGGTAGTCAACATTTTATGTTGGATTCAAATCTTACAACATTCACAATGGGTAATAAGTCATCCACATAAAATATGAGAAAATTCCACTACGTAATTAATGATTTTCTTGTCTATACAATATCATTAATATTTATTCAAAGTCATAGGTTTTGATACTTTTATCAAACCTTACATTAAAAAATCTAGTGATCAAATTCATTTCATAAATGAACCTTTACTTCTTGCAAACCTTTTGCTTTTGATTTTTGAAATTGAACTCATGTAATTGATTTGTAAATGCATTCTTTAAGACTTCTTTTCAAAAAAAAGATTTCTTAAACCTTCACTTGACATATCTCATATGCAACTATGAATTAGGAAATGCTTTTATACTCTAATATGACAACAAATGAGAAAGTTTATCCATAGTTTACTTTCTCCATCTATATTTGTCATTAGTCTTATTTTGAAGGTCTGTACCTTCTTATTTACAAATCTTTTACTTTTGTAGATATATTCAAAACCTATGGGTTTTACCCCATCACGAATATCTACAAGTTCTAGATAAAGATGAGTACATCTACTCTATCTCGAGATTTATGACTTTGGTCTACTAGTCTTTGTCATTGACCCTCATTTCAACTTTGAGGTCAAGAAGCCCTACATTTTGTCATCTAATACGACAACTTAGGTTTCATATAAGCTCTTGTAACGGTTGGGTCATCTCATAATTCTCCCACTACGATGAGGCTTATCCAATTCATGACTAGGATCCAGTTGACTATCAAATGTAATTAAATTGTTAACAACTTTTGTTAACTATTTAGTGGCTTCACTTGGAACACTATTGAACATATTCAAGTTTCAGCATGCATGCTTAAAACTCTCAAAACTCGAAGGGTTGTAAACTAACTTTACTACTCTTCTATAATCTCAAAGTTGTCTCATGGACACCTTTCAGATAAAATCATGTTCACTATACAATCTATATTGTATATCCTAACAAGAGTCTTATAATGGCGTGTAATTCTTTATTGTTCTGACCATGTCTAACAAGGTCTTGTTTCTCCTCTTACAGCACAATTTCACACAATTGTACTTTGTGCTAGAGTTGAGATAAAATCTCACTTTCTATCAATTAGTCTTAGTACATAACGTTCCTGTACTTTTCACTGTGATCTGATCATAGTGTTTTGATAGATTTACCTAATTGACCTTCAACTTGAGTCTTATATTCCTTGAACTTTTCAAAATATTCAGACTTATGTTGCATTAGGTTACGATACTTATTTATTGAATAATCATCAGCTAGAGTGATGAAATATTCATCAGTGTTCTTTGGCCTGTAGGCTTTTCCAACAAAAACCTATTAATTATCTTGCATGAAAGGCAAGATATTAAGACATATAAAGTAATTAACTCTAACATTTAGAGAATCACTTCGTAGTAGTCTTTTTATTCAAATTGATCAGAATCAATCTTGAATGCCAAAGACGGGTATCATATTTTAGGAGAATATAAATTGTCTTTATATTCTGGATTCTATAATCCTGAATATCTCACTGTGTAGTATTTTATATGTTAACAATTTAACACATACAAATTATTCTTATTTTTCGGCTGAACTTTTCAAACAATTTTGAAAATAAAAATTTAGTACTAAAATATTCATACTATATGAACATTTTATTAGTAATAAAGTTAGAGAAATTGAATTTCTCCTATGGTACTAAAAACACCATATTCAGCATTAAAGAACAATTATTTCTTATGGACATCTTAATGTCTCCCACTACATTAATTGAGATGGGTTTTCTGGTGCCAACAAGTAGAGATCATTCTACATAATTAAGTATTTTCCAAGAATTATATAAAATGTAATGAAGAACAAATCTTAATAGTGGATCTGAATCTACTATATAGGTGGTAATGAAAAAATCTAGTAAATCAAATTTACTTTTATCCATGTTCTTCTTATAGAGGTATTTCATAAATTCCTCTTATTATGACTACTTTGCTAATTTAGAAACTATTTTATTTTAGCTACAGTCATATGGTTTCTTTTCTTGGATTTTGGAAATACTTAATTTTTGAGATTATTTAGATAAATATCTAAATCTAGCTTTTATTGACTTCAACAATATCTCATATGTTGTTGTCATCTTTTTTATCTTCTTAGCTTGACATCTAATATGTCAAATAGAAAATTTGTATAAGCCATCTCGTTATATTGATTTATTAATCATGTGCTTCACGAACAATTCGATTAGCAATGGCAACAGGTTTTTTTTTTTGAGAACATTTCTCAATAAAGACAAATTAAAGAAAAAAAAATTTACACGGTCATTATATAGTGTTAACATTATTTTTCCAAGTGATATTATTTTCTCAATTTGACAAATTAGTAACGAAAATTAAAATTGAGAGAAATAGACATAATATTGAAATATATAAAAAATATATATATTTATCTAATAACATGCAATCAATATTCATTCAATTTCAGCATAAAAAAACAAACAATTTGATAAATGAACCCTAAAACATTAATTTCTAATGCTATGATACTTTAGTGAGTTAGAACAAGTGCCGCCGTAGGGTAGGTCAAATGCTCTTTCACTAAACCGAGACAATCTCAACCAAGTGTTATCCCAAAATAACTCTTATTTCTATAACATTTAGTTACCATTAGTTTGGTCAAGAAAATCATTAACAACCTTAATGATATCTTTGTAAGTGTAACCCATCATTTTAGATTCTATAATTTTATCCCAACAAGTGCCGCCGTAGGGTAGGTCAAGTATTGGAAATAAAATTACAATCCTATCCTTCTCAGGAGATTCACCCTGATATTGACCCATGTAAACACCTTCCGTAGGGGGACGGTCCAAAAGCCGCCGCGAGGCCCCACATGAATCTCACGTTGTGAACCAATGAAAGAGACCGTAGGATATGTTGACACATTTCCTTCTCCCAGTTACCATTTAAAAATACTTTCTCAAGAGATTCACCCTGATATTGACCCATGTAAACACCTTCCGTAGGGGGACGGTCCAAAGCCGCCTCGAGGCCTCACATGAATCTCACGTTGTGAATCTATGGTAGAGACTGTAGGGTGATTTTGACATATGTCTTTCTCCCACTAAGTATTTTGAAATAGGGTTTTCTATTACTTAGACAAATTAGGCTAATCTCATTTATCTAAGTTTTTCAATCTACCCTTTCATAACCCTTATGTTGGTTAGATTGATTTTAATGTGAATTATCAAGTATATTAAACTATTTAAAACTAATCACATTATGAGCCTGCTTAATGAAATAAAATAAAATTTGACTAATTCAACCCCAGGCCAGTTCTTAGGTAGAGGTGTTCCTTTTCAGTCAACTTAAGTACCTCACTCGAGTAACCTTTCTTAGACAGGGCTCCCTTATAGTCAATTTTTATTTTAAATTAATTAATCTTTAATTAACTATTAATTACTAGATCAATGAACTTCAGTTGATTTTAAGCAATGTTTTTAATACTATTAAAAACCAATTCACCTTATGGATAATCTTGAATTTTTAACAATTTTAAACCCTTTAAAACAAAATTAAAGATTATCATATATTCTAATCTTATTAGAATAAAAGATAAACTAAATTCAAATATTTAAACTATTTAAAGAATGAATTAAATTATCTTTTAAATAAGGAAAGAAAAAATCTAATCTCATAGGAAAATATCCTAAGCTCATTTGGAAAATATCCTAACTTATGGAAAATATTTCACAATTATGAAAATATTTCCCAATTTTTCCAATCTTATTAGAAAAAGATTTCCCAATTTTCGAAAAAAAATCACTCTAGGAAAAGATATCCTAATTCTTATTAGAAAAATATGGATTCCTATTATGAAAGGAAGTATCCTAATTTAAAATTTCCAAATATAACAATTATATTAAAGATATGGAAATATAAACATATTAGGAAATATCTAATCAAATTAGAAAGCATTTTAATCATAATATTCCAAATATAACACTTATATTAAAAATAATTAAAATGCATGATCATGCTTAACCTATGGTGGGATTTTAATCTAGATGACATACTTTATGCAACCAAACATAATTTAAAACATACATCAACATGCATAATTAAATTTAAAAAACACGCAGCAAAATTGACCGGCATATTTGGCATATCCTAAGAAATTGAAATCTAATTTAAATTACAATAATTTAAATCCGAGACATATTTTGGTCTTCAATTCTTTCCTTTTTCAAAATTTAGGGTTTCAGAAACCCTAAAATATCTTTTCTATCTTTATTGGTGGTCGACTGAAAAACCCTAGCCACACGCTACATGCAATTTGGGACCCATGATATTTCGATTTCCATCGGCTTCAATGAACTTAAAATTTTCCAAAAAGTTTAAGAAACCAGCGTCATCCTTTTGAAGTTATTGAAGACAATCATATTGAATTTCAATTTTACAAATGAAGCGAATGTTCCATGCGCAAAAGGAATTAAACACCTCACAAATTGCAATGAAGTAGCTCAATTCCTTTTGCAAAATCATCCTCACCGTGATTGAAGTCCATTAAGTCTCCCACTTTGCTTTGTGTTCACACATCAACAATATGAAGACAAAAAAACAAAAACTTGATGTTATATGTTGCCCAGACCAACGCGAGTGGACCCTTTTGCTTCTTCTTTCAATAAAACATAAGTTACAAAAAGAAACATATACCCTAAACTCTTTTAGAGTTTTACAATTCATCTAATCAAAATCGATAAATCTAATGCCTCAAATATGCCCAAACAATCAATTTGCAAACCACGTATATGATAAATTAAAATACCCACCATACATGATTTTTAATTCTAAAGAAAACTGAAAGAAAGCTCTGATACCAATTGAAGGGAATGAACTCTTCATTCCCCGCAGCGGAAGCGATTGGAATCGATTCTTTGATTTATTTAGAATTAAACTAAAATACAGGTTAAGCATATAATACAATTACCTTTGAAGATCAATCATCTTCTTGTGTTCCTTCTTCCACGAGATCTTCCTCGCTATGACTCGAACACGGGATCAAGGCTTGTGGGAGCTCTTTGAAAGAATGAGAGAACAATTCTCTCTGCAGAGGTGAGTGTTGTGTTTGGCAAACCTTTTGGCTAAACCTAAATGTCTTATTTATAATAAGGCTTTTAGGAATTAATTTTATTTTATAAAATACATTTTAATATCTAATATATTAAAATATGTATTTTATATTTATTTGAATCTTATTCAAATATTATAAAATTAATCTTTTATAATATACTTTAAACCAATTTGAATCACATTCAAATAACATAAGTATATAGTTTTTAATATTAATGTATCATATACATAAACTATTTCCTCTAATATTTAATGTATCAAATACAATAAATATATTTTACTCTTCTACATTTAATATATCAAATATATTAAATATTAATTTGAATATTTCAAATTTTTCTTTCAACTAAATTGATCCTTTTAGTGTTACTATGAGCTAGCAAGGGGACCTTATGGACCTACAGATTTATAAGCTCCAATGATACAAATTTAATTAATTAAACTCTTTAATTAATTGACTTTCATTCATTAACTCTAGGTCACTCCACTATAGGCCTAGAGTTGCACTCTTATGCACTGTAGGACAAGTTGTGTCCATGGATATAACCATTACATGCAAGTCGATCCTTCACGAGTTGTTCGTAATTACAGCTGGGTCAAAAGTTCGTTTTACCCCTGTAATTACATCTTATACCTTAAGTACCACTGATTCTCTAATGAACAACTTGTTTATGATCCAACCATAAACCATGTCCGTCTCGGGCCAGTGAGAGGGTGGGGCCCCATTGTTCAAGTCCTGAAATCAGCACTTAAGGGAACTACTCATCTACTTTCCCTATAGGGAAGAAGTGAATTCCATCTTGGGAAACTTATGTTCCCAACTCCCTATTTGGTCAAGACCCCAAAATGGTAGGCTTATTGAATCGGCTATAAAGGCCATTCTCACCCATACAAATCAAAGGACGAGCCCTCACAGGCAGGAGTTCATAACTCACTCAGGATTAAGATCGAGTCACATATGATCATCCTGTGAAATATTAATCTTCTTAAATAACGGATTTATAAAGAGAGATTATATATTTCGTGGTCCAGTCTTATACAAACTCATTGTATATGATACCCCCACTCACATGTCTCTACATGAATGATTTGGATCAAATCATTTGTAACAATTACAAAGTGAGCCGTATCAATAGTGTTACCAGGATAAGGCACCCAACCTTATCCATATACTATAGACCCTTTAGGTTATTACTTGAACATGATCCTCCCGTATGTCAACTACATACAGTTCAAGATTACACTAATAACCTTGGATTTTATTTATATAATGAATATTATAAATTGCAAATATTAAAAATAAAATAATTATCAAATAATTATTAATTAATTACGAGGCTTTAGGGCATAAATCCCAACAACGAGATTATCCGGTCAAAACTCTTTTAACCGAACTAATCAACATTCGTTAACCCCTGAAGACTCCACTATAGTCCGAGGGTTGCACTCTTCTCACTGTAGATATATTATGTCCTCTTGATATAACCGTCATGGGTAAGTCGATCCTTCACAGGTGTCCGTTATCACAGCTAGGTCTTTTAAACCGTTTAACCTCTGTGATACCTCTTGTTCCTTAAGTACCACTGACACCTCTAATGAACATTTCATAATATGTGATCCAATCATCAGATCAGAATCCTCTTCACACAGAAGAGGATGAGTGTTAAGTCTTTGAAAGTGACTTATTTAGGACCCATTTTAGCTTAGGAAGATGCACACTTTTGGGTGTTTTTGTTAGCATTTAGCCTAAACCTATGCTTAAATATGAGAATGAGAAGAAGGTAGCTAAATTAGGACTTATGCACAATAGGAAAGAAAAGGGGTGAAAACCGAAGGAAAAGAATGAAAAAACAAGCATTGCGATAGCATTGCGATAACATTGCGGACACCGCAATAATTCAAGTGAAAACCGTAAGTTGACTGATCTTTTTCTGTTAATTTCCGTGATTTCAGGGATTCGTTCTTTCTCCTCCATCCATTCTGATATACGACGTTGAAGATTGATGGTTCTCCTTGGCCCGAACGCACCTGCAAACTACTATAAAAGGGGGTCAAAGTCGGAGGTTCAATCATCATCCGAAAGCGTAGAAGTCTTCTCGCAGTCCATCTTTTCTCCTAGTTTTCCTTTGCCGTCTGCTGGTTTGCGAAGCTCAGCTGTTGGAATCGATAATCTGATAGGAAGGAGAGGAGATTCTTCTTCTCTCCCGATTGGATTCATCCAAGCAAGGCTGACCTTTCTCATCCTTCATTCGAGGCGGCTGCAACGAGACTTTCGAGCTTGCTTTACTGTTTTCTGTCTTCATTTCTATTTTTCCAACTCTGTTTTGTGTTGTTTCTGTTCTTGTGGCGAATTTAGTTCATTTCGTTGTGTTCTGTCTTTCTGTTCTTTACTTTAAGTATCTCTTATGTTCGTTCAAACAATCAATCAATCAAACATAGAATTCAGTATTTCACAGTTCTCGCCTTTGCATTCTACTGCTTTCCCTTGCTGTTTTACACACATTTCCCTTCTAAGCATGTCTATTTTATCTTTTAGTTCTGTTCTCCTTATATCCATGAGTAACTAAGTCACTTAGGGGCATGCTAATGACAACACTATAGGCTAAAAAACGTGAATCAAGCATGTAGGATAGCTCTCGAAGCATTGATTGTATGTAAGCTTCATCCCACGGGCAATTTCGATTGGCCATCCATTTTGTCCAAAGAACTCCTAACCTCTGGAAGGAGTAAGAGTTCAGAGTCGTATAATCATGCTAGCCTTTCAAGGTAACCAGGAAACGACCTAGGAATAGGCGTTTCCCTAGTACAAACCATATTTTTCTGCCTTAACAAGATGCTTAAGACCTTACTTTGAGTTGAGTAAACTAAAGAATCTAATGCATGGAATCGGACGATACATGAGTTTGAGATAGTTTGATGCATAGAGAGTAGATCCAGTGATTGAGAATCGTATAAAAAAGCCTATAGGATAGTCATTAGTAGCCCTTAATTCTCCATTTTACACACTTTTGCTGTTTTTACAATTGCGATAACATTGCGGTATCCGCAATTCTGCTAAGTTACCCTTCTGTTTAGCTGTTTTCTTCTTTGTTTATTAATTCCATCTCTTGTCCTTTGAGTCTAAATTCGACTTGCATTTGTTTATGTTGCATTCCTTTACACATTCAGCAAAAATTAGATAATTAAAAACCAATTTTACCCCATCAAATCCACCCCTTCTCTCTTAACAAAACACTTCGCGAATAGCTAAAAATAAGTCTCTGTGGGAAAACGAATGAAATATACTTACTACTTGCTATAAGATCATGTATGCTTGCATGTTCTGAGTGCTCTCTCTCTCTTATTTCTTATTCTTATTAACACATTGAGCACGCAACAATGAGGCCTCATGTTCAAGCCCCGGAGTCAGCTATTAAGGGAACACCTCTCTACTAAACCCTAAAGAGGGTAGGAGTGAATTCCATCTTGCTACACTATGTCCCCAGGTACCTATTCGAGTTTATCCCCAAGTTGGTAGGCTTATTGAGCGGGCGACCTGCCACTCTCACCCATACAAGTCTAAGGATACTCTCGAATAAGCAGGAGTTCATAGTAAACTCAGGATTAAGAACGAGTTACCTTGGGTCATCAAAAGTGATAAAGTTGGTCTCACTAGTAAACAGTGTTATAAAGAGAAAGCGACTTTATCGTGGTTCTGTCTAATGAAAACTCCTTGCATAGGACGCCCCCGCTCGCACATCTTTATGTGAAACGATTTGGATCACATCGTTTTGTCCAATACAAAGCGAGCCGCATCCAATAGTGTTACCAGAATAAGGTACCCGTCCTTATCCGTATACTATAGACCGTTTTGACTGACTACTTGAGCTTGACCCACAATTATGTCATATATGATGCTCAAGTACTCATATTCAGCCAAGGGTGTTGTTATTGGTACAGGTTAATGCAAACACGTTTCACTATATTCAATAAACACCTTTACTGAATAAACCTCAATAACTGTTTATTGCATTTAATAGACATATTACATTTACAACGTTTACAAACCACAAGTGTTAGGACATAAAACCCAACAAACTCCCACTTGGACTAACATGTCTGTGGGACGAATGCTGGTGAGGAATACAAAGTATCTCCCACTATCCTATCTAGCAGCTCGCAACCTCAGACTCTCCAGGTGTCTCTCAAACAATTTAGTCGTGAGAGACTTTGTAAACGAATCAGCAACATTGTGCTCCGAGGCAATCTGTGTGACGATCACATCTCCTCGTTGCACTATCTCCCTGATAAGGTGATATTTCCTCTCGATATGCTTCCCACGCTTATGACTCTGAGGTTCTTTAGAATTTTCCACAACACCACTGTTATCACAATAAAGTGTGATGGGCAAATTCATATTTGGAACAACTTCCAAATGTGTTAAGAACTTCCTGAGCCATACTGCTTCGTTTGCTTCTTCACACGCTGCGACGTATTCAACTTCCATGGTGGAGTCAGCAATACAACCTTGCTTGTGCTCCTCCACACTATAGCCCCTCCGTTAAGAGTGAACACTGATCCTGATGTAGATTTCCGAGAATCTATATCAGTCTGAAAATCAAAGTCAGTGTATCCTGCCAGGATCATACCCTTAGGCCCATACACGAGCACATAATTCCTCGTTCTCCTAAGATACTTGAGGATATGTTTAACGGCGGTCCAGTGATCATATCCTGGATTAGACTGGTACCTACTGACAATTTCGACTGCAAAGCAGATGTCAAATGTAGTGCATAACATAGCATACATCAGACTGCCAACTGCAGATGCATACGGAATCCGTCTCATGTCCTCAACCTCTTGAGGTGTCTTAGGAGACTGTTCCTTAGACAAATGAATTTCATCCCTAAACGTCAGCGAACCTTTCTTGGAATTATGCATCGAATATCTAGATAACACCTTATCTATATATGATGCTTGAGACAGTGCTAGCATTATGTTTTGGCGATTCCTTACGATCTGAATCCCAAGAACAAACTGAGCCTCTCCAAAATATTTCATTTGGAATTGGGTTGCTAGCCACAGTTTTACGTCAGTAAGAACCCCTACATCATTCCCAATGAGTAGTATGTCATCTACATACAAGACTAAGAAAGCTATAGCCTTATTGACAATCTTCTTGTAAACACAAGGCTCGTCAATATTCTGTTCAAAGCCATAAGATTTGATCGCGGTATCAAACCTTATATTCCAAGATCTAGATGCCTGTTTCAACCCATAAATGGATCGATTTAGCTTGCAAACCTTTTGCTCTTGATCCTGAATTATGAACCCCTCTGGTTGGACCATATAGATACTCTCTTGAAGATAGCCATTAAGAAACGCGGTCTTGACATCCATTTGCCAGATTTCATAATCATAAAATGCGGCAATGGACAAGAGTATTCTAATCGACTTTAACATGGCAATAGGAGAAAAGGTTTCTTCATAGTCCACCCCTTCTCGTTGGGTAAAACCCTTTGCCACAAGTCGGGCCTTAAAGGTTTGCACCTTACCGGCCTGGTCTCGTTTCCTCTTATAGATCCACTTGCAACCTATGGGTCTTTCACCATCTGGTTGATCTACAGGACTCCAGACCGAATTGAAGTACATAGACTCAATTTCGAGATCCATGGCTTTGAGCCACTGTTCCTTGTCTACATCTGTCATTGCCTGTTTAAAGGTCAATGGATCCTTGTTACGTCTCCAAAAGTCCATTTTTAGGGACTTATTGACCATAGAATTGTGTGAATTGTTAAGCGTTTTTGTTAGAATTTAGCCTAAACATGTGCTTATATATGAGAATTTATAGAATGAAGCTAAATCAAGAGTTATTTGTAAAATAAAGAAAAAAGAATCGAAAACAAAACTAAAGAGTTGAAAATGCTGTATTGCAGAAACATTGCGAAAACATTGCTGTCTCCGCAATGTTTTCAGTGGAATTTGTTAAGTTGTTTTAACCGTCCGCCATTTTGTTGCGATCTTTCAGCCGCCCAATCTCTCTCCTGCTGCCACGTGGAAGGTCGTTGTTCAGAATGGATGGTTCTCCTTAACTGAAGAGTACGTGCAAAACACTATAAAAGGAGGTCAAGGGGATGGAGAACAACAAGCTTGGAAGCATAGAACTCCCATCTTAACGCAGTTTTCTCTCTGTTTTCTCTTCCGGTCGTTGGCGTGAAGGAATCAGCTGTTGGCATCGATAATCTGGGAGGAAGAAGAGAAGATCCTTCTTCTCTTCTGATCGATAATCTGGGAGGAAGAAGAGAAGATCCTGCTGTTTTCTCTACTGCTTTCTTTTATTTACTTCTGGTTGCTACTGCATTTCAATTCGTCTTTCATCGTTTAGTCTTTCCTGTTTTGTAATCGTTGCACATTAAAACTTTGAATCTCACGTAATAGAGGAATCATTTACACACGTTGCAAGTTTCTTATCACTTTTTGTTTCCCTTTACTTCCAATTTGGTTTGAATCATGTTTTATCCTTTTAGTCTTGCCAATCCATCATCATCCATGAGTAACTAGACCACACGAAGGTCTGCTAATGACGAATCGATAGGTAGAAATACGTGAATTCAACATGTAGGATAGCTTCGCACGCATTGAATGTATGTATGCTTCATCCCACGGGCAATTTCGATTGGCCATCCATTTTGTCTAAAGAACTCCTAACCTCCGGAAGGAGTAAGAGTTCAGAGTCGTCCATTCATGCTAGCCTTTCATGGTAGCCAGAAAACGACCTAGGAATAGGCGTTTTCCTAGCACAATTCATTAACTTGCTTATATAAATAAATGCTTAAGTCTTACTTGGATATGAGTGAACTAAAGGATTTAATGCATGTAATCGAGAGATGCATGAGAATGAGTTAAATTGATGCATGATAAGTTGATCTACTGCTGAAGAATCGTATGAAAAGGCCTATAGAAGAGTCGTTAGTTGACCTCGTTTCCACCATTCACCCTTAAAACGCTGTTAGTACAATTGCTAGAAAATTGTTGTCTGCGCAATTTTCTTAGTTCAATTTTTGCCTTAGCCATTTTTTTCTCAGTTTTCTGTTTTGCGATTTTATTGCTAAATAATTGCTTTCTCCGCAATTCTTTTCCTTCTACATTCAAGTTAACCTTTTTACTTGCCTTTGTTTATGCTTGCATATCTCGCACGTTCTTTATTAGTTAGGCACATTAATCCCAATTCCACCCCATTTAAACCATCCTTTCTAATTTAACACCTCACTTCGTTAGTAACTAAGAATAAATCTCTGTGAGAAATCGAATGAAAAAATACTTATTACTTGCTACAAGACCATGTATGCTTGCATGTTCTGAGTGCTCTCACACCGCATTTTTATTTACACATTGAGCACGCAACAAGTTTTTGGCGCCGCTGCCGGGGATTTTGTTTAGTAAACACGAAGTGTGTTATTTTAGAAAAACCAAACTTAATATCTAGTGGAGATAATCTTCTTCCATTTCTTTTTACATGTACCATCAGGTAAGTTTATGAATGAGCATTCAAGTAGCGATCTGGAGTTCAATCCTGAGCCTGAAAGACTTCTTAGGGCCAGAAACAAAGCTAAGAAACGCCTCTTTAAACAACCACCTGTAACTCAAAACATTGCTGACTCCGCAGAGTCTTCGCAATCCCATCAAACCGAAATGGATAGACCAGTTCCAAACCAAGCACCTACCATTCGCAACCCCATCGAAATAGCGAATGACAAGGATAGTGCCATCCTCTCATATTTAGTTCCCATGCGTGGGGAGCTTAATCCAAGCATTATACGCCCTGAGATTACTGCCAACTCATTCGAGTTAAAGCTAGTAATGTTCCAAATGCTGTCCACCGGAGGACAATTCTTTGGAGTGGAAAACGAAGATCCCCACAATCATTTAAGAAATTTCCTAGGAGTTAGTGATACCTTCATCATCCCTGGAGTTTCCCAAGAAGCCTTGAGACTCAATCTCTTTCCTTACTCATTAAGAGATAAAGCCAAGACGTGGTTAAATTCTTTACCCTCCGGATCAATTGTCAATTGGACAGATCTGGCTGAAAAGTTCCTAGTCAAATACTTCCCACCTAATAGGAATTCCAACTTTCGTGATGACATTATCAAGTTTAAACAAGCCGAAAACGAATCCCTTCACGAAGCTTGGACAAGATTCAAAGATTTATTGCTTAAATGTCCACACCATGGCATTCCATGGTGTATCCAACTAGAAGTCTTCTTTAAAGGATGCAACCCAGCACAAGGCAAGTGCTAAATTCTTAAGCTGGTGGTTCCATGCTTTCTAAGAGCTACAATGAAGCCTATGGGAATTTGGAGAAAATCTCAACCTCCCATTGTAGATGGTCAGATGATCCAGTAGAGCCGAGTAGGGCTCAAGACAAGGATGCACTTAGTGCAATGAGTAGCCAAATAAATGCCCTGACCAATCTAGTCAAACAAATGGCTCAAACAAATCTCCAACCTTGTGTCAACACCGTAGCAGCCATTTCAATGGGCACATCAACTAGTCAAGGTGAGGCACTGATCTGTGGATTCTTTGGGGAAGGGCACTTGTATGATTTCTGCCCTGGGAATCCAACCTCGGTATGCTATATTGGAAGCCAACAATAGCCTAGGAACAAACCTTATTCTAACACCTATAATCCTGGTTGGGGGAACCATCCAAACCTTTCTTGGGGTGGGCAACAAAATACTAACCAAGCACAAAACCAACCAAGACCGAGTGGAACACCTGGTTTCAGTCAACAAAATAACCAACCCATGTATCAAAAGCCATATAACCAAGGAATAGGGTCATCAGTAGAGAATTTACTCAAAGAATACATTGCAAAAAATGATGCAACCCTACAAAGTCAGCAAGCCACCCTTAGGAGCTTAGAAAACCAAATAAGGCAATTAGCAAATGAACTGAAAAATAGGCCCCAAGGTAGATTTCCTGCAGACACTGAAGTACCTAGAAGGGATGGAAAAGAGCAAGTTCAAGCAATTGAACTTCGCAGTGGAAGACCATTGGTGAGCAACAGCAGAGAAGCCCCAAAGCGAGTAGAGAATGAAGAGTCTAGTGCTCCACTGGATTCTCTGCACAACCATGATCAACCATCAACAAGCACATCAAGGGTGAGGCTGGAACCTATTATCGAGGAACCAGAAGAGATACCAAGGCCTCCACCTGTCCTTAAGCGACCTGAAGTGCCTACATATGTGCCACCACCTCCATTCCCTAGAAGGCTGAAGAAAAAACAAGAACAGGAAGTGCACTTTAATAAGTTTTTAGAAATTTCGAAACAAGTGCATGTTAATATCCCATTTGTAGAAGTTTTGCAATCTATGCCTTCTTATGTTAAATTCTTGAAAGATATAATTACTAACAAAAAGATCATTGGTGAATTTGAAACAGTGAATCTCACCGAGGAGTACAGTGCTATACTCCAGAACAAACTACCAAAAAAGGAGAAGGATCCTGGTTCCTTCACCTTACCAGTCGAGTTGGGAGGCAAGCACGTGGGCAGAGCTCTTTGTGATCTGGGAGCCAACATCAATCTCATGCCCTTATCACTATTCCGTCAGATTGGAATAGGGGAAGCACGACCTACCATTGTCACCTTGCAGCTTGCAGACAGATCCATAGCATACCCGGAGGGGAAAATTGAGGATATACTTGTCAAGGTTGACAAATTCATCTTTCTTGCAGCCTTCATCATTCTGGATTATGAGGCAGACAAGGAGGTACCAATCTTATTGGGCAGACCATTTCTAGCCACAGGTAGGGCTTTAATTGATGTCCAAAAAGGTGAGCTCACCATGAGGGTTCATGATGAGGAGGTTAAATTTAGTGTATTTAAAGCTCTAAGGTACCCTTCTGATTCTGAATCCTGTGCAAGTATAGATGTGGTAGATTCACTGATGGAAGAACCACTTGAGCATGAACTGTTAATTAAGCATGCTAATAACTATGTACAAATAGATTTAACTGACTTAAACATCTCTGAATTGATGGATATACCTGTGAATAAACCTCAGCATGTTTGTATGACTAATGACTTGTCTGAAAGAACCACAATTAGTTTGAAACAATGAATTGAACATCCACCTTTACTAGAATTAAAACCATTGTCTGATCATCTTAAGTATCCATATCTAGGAGAGCATGATACTTTGCCTGTTATTATTTCGTCCAAGTTGAGTAAACAGCATGAAATTGCGTTAATATTGCTGCTTCAGCAACATAAAAAAGCTATTGCATGGACGATTGCTGATATAAGAGGTATTAGTCCTTCCTAATGCATGCATAAGATATTGTTGGAAGAGGAACATACACCTAGGGTAGATCACCAACGTACGTTGAACCCCTCCATGAAGGAGGTAGTTAAAAAAGAGATTATTAAATGGTTAGACGCTGGTGTAATTTTTCCTATAGCCAATAGTCAATGGGTTAGTCCGATCCAATGTGTGCCTAAGAAGGGTGGAATGACTGTAATAGTTAATGAGAATAATGAACTAATTCCAACTAGAACTGTTACAGGATGGAGAGTATGTATGGACTATAGAAAATTGAATAAAGAAACAAAAAAAGATCACTTTCCTTTAACGTTTATAGATCAAATGTTAGATAGGATAGCTGGCCGAGCCTATTACGGCTTTTTAGATGGTTATTCTGGATATAACCAAATTACCATAGACCCTGTGGATCAGGAGAAAACGAGCTTTACATGTCCCTTTGGAACATTTGCTTTTCGCAGAATGCCATTTGGCTTATGCAATGCGCCTGCAACATTCCAAAGGTGCATGTTGGCCATTTTCTCTAATTTAGATGAGTCCATGATTGAAATATTTATGGATGACTTCTCAGTTTTTGGTGATTCATTTAATAAATGCTTAGAAAACTTAGGACAAGTCTTAACTAGGTGTAAGGAAACCAATCTAGTCCTAAATTGGGAGAAATGCCACTTTATGGTGGAAGAAGGGATAGTCCTAGGTCATAGAGTGTCTAGAGCAGGAGTAGAGGTTGATAGGGCCAAGATAGAGATAATAGAGAAGCTAGTGGAACCACAAAATGTAAAAGCTATTAGAAGTTTCTTAGGTCATGCAGGGTTCTATAGGAGATTTATTAAGAACTTTTCAAAAATCTTTAAACCTTTGTTTGAGCTTCTAGAGCTTAATAAACCATTTGTCTTCTCAAAAGAATGTTTCGTAGCATGGAAAACACTTAAGCAAGCCTTAGTCAAAGCACCAATTATAGTAGGTCCAAATTGGGATCTACCATTTGAGATGATGTGCGATGCTAGTGACTATGCAGTCGGGGTCATGCTAGGACAAAAAATAGATAAACTAACACATCCTGTATATTATGCAAGTAAGACTTTGAATGGGGCACAATGTAATTACACCACCACCGAGAAGGAAATGCTAGCTGTAGTGTTTGCTTGTGAGAAGTTTAGGAATTACATTGTAGGAACTAGGACAATCGTGTACACCGATCACTCTGCACTAAAATATCTAATGAGTAAGGCGGATGCTAAGCCACGGTTAATTAGATGGGTATTATTGTTGCAAGAGTTTGACCTAGACATTAGAGATAAAAAAGGATGCGAAAATGTGGTTGTTGATCATTTATCCAGATTGCGGCATAATTGCGATAAAATTGCTGAGCCAGCAATTTCTGATGCCTTTATTGATGAGCGTGTCTTTGTGTTAGCCCGTCGTGATAACGATGAGGAACCTTGGTTTGCGGATATTGCTAACTTCCTTTCCTCGCAGGTACTACCCACTTTCAAGGGGGGGCAAGAAAAGAAGAGGTTTCTACATGAAGCTAGGAAGTTCATCTGGGACGATCCTACACTTTACAAGACATGTGCAGACGGATTGTTGAGGAAGTGTGTATCAGCTGCTGAGGCGAAGTCAGTGTTGCAGCACTGCCATACGTCTCCCTATGGTGGACATTTTGGTGGCCAAAGGACGGCTGCGAAGGTGTTCCAGAGTGGCTACTACTGGCCCACGATCTTCAAAGATGCACACGACCATGCACACAGCTGCGATGAATGTCAGCGGACAGGTAACCTCAATAGGAAGGATGAGATGCCTCTCACCTACATCTTAGAGTTGGAACTCTTTGATGTGTGAGGCATTGACTTTATGGGACCATTTCCCCCATCAACAGGTAATCTTTATATACTTGTAGCTGTAGACTATGTATCTAAATGGGTAGAAGCCATAGCATGTCCCTCAATCGATGCAAAGACAGTAGTTAAGTTTCTAAATAGGCATATTTTTACAAGATTTGGTACACCACGTGCAATAATAAGTGACGAGGGAACCCATTTTATAAATAAGGCTATGGAAAAGGTGTTAGCTAAATACAATGTTAGACATAGAGTGGCAACCCCTTATCACCCACACTCAAATGGACAAGCTGAAATATCCAATAGGGAGATTAAAAACATACTTGAAAAAGTGGTCAAACCTAATAGAAAAGACTGGTCATTTAAGTTGGACGATGCACTTTGGGCATATAGGACTGCATATAAAACATCCTTAGGTATGTCTCCTTATAGGCTAGTGTACGGAAAAAAATGTCATCTTCCCTTTGAATTTGAAATCAAAGCCTTTGGGGCCTTAAAAGAACTGAATTATTGCGTGACCGATGCTGGAACATTGCGGTCTCTGCAATTACATGAGTTGGATGAGCTGAGACATATGTCCTATGAAAATGCAAAAATGTATAAAGAAAAAACCAAGATTTGGCATGATAGTAGACTTAGGATCAAGGACTCTACATTTTCTCAATCCGTTAGACCTCCGAAATTCATTCTTCACCTTCCTCTTCATCCTCTACATTCAGATCCTCAAAGAACGAAAATGGTAACCACACAAGGAGATCGTTCCACGCCCAAGAAGGTGTCACCCGACGCCGAGGTAGCTGCGAGGGAAGCGCTGCTCTCTTTAGCAGGCACCGAGGTTGCGCAACCTGTGCGCCCGTCGAAACTCCCTGTGCGAAAGAAGAAATGGAAGGTGGCGACTGAGGTTCCTGCTGGTCCCTCTGATCCGGCCGGTACACCCAAGAAAAGAAAATGGAAGGTTGCGGTGGCTGATTCGCCGATCAAGAAGACTCCCAGCGTAGAAAGTAGTGGGAGTGGCCGACCTTCGTATGAAACGGCCCGACAGAGCCATGATCCTTCTCCACAGACGCAGGCGCCTGAAGCCACACCTAAAGAGCACCAAGACTCGGTGCAAAAGTGGCGAACCAGCGGAGGAAGAGGAGGTCTTTTCTCCCTTGCGGGATGTCAGTCTTGACAGTCCTGTGGAGGGGGGAAGTAAGGACTCATGGACGAAACGTTGGGGGATTGTCTCCAACAAATAACCACTAGGGCAGGCCTCAAGAAGAAGGCCCCTATGATCGTGAAGGGCAAGCCCCTGAAGGCCTCCAAACGAGCTAAGAAGAAGAAGAAGGTTGGAGCTGAACCTTCTTTCAAGAAGATGAAAATGGATGCCTCCGAGTCAGCCAAACCGAAGGACAAGGGGAAGAAGAAAATGTATCCCGAAGACAAGCCTCAAGCTGTGAGGTACGTCTCTGAGGCAGCAGAGGCCAAGGGCCTTGAATTGAGGAAAAGAGACCTCCTCCATGAGCGGGGATTTCTTGATGCGTTGGCAGACCTGCCGAAATTCTTGCGCGCAGGGATCATCAACCATGGTTGGGAGGAGCTGTGCAGACCGCCCATTCCCGCCTATTCCGACATGGTGGATGACTTCTACGCCAACCTGACGCACCCTGAAGATGGTCTGTACATGGTGCGGGGAATTGAGGTCGAGTTCTCGGCCAACGCCATCAATGAAGCTTATGCTTTAAAAGGGCATAAGTACACCGACTATGCGAGAATCGTCGAATCACCCTCTGCAGCTGTCTTGGAAGAGGCCCTGCAAGTAATTGGCAAACCTGAGGCGGCGTGGACGATATCAAGGAATGGGAAGCACACAATGATGAGTGCAACCCTTAAGGACAAGGCAGCCGTCTGGTTCTCTTTTGTGCGCAGGCGCCTCTCCCCAGTCACACGAAACTACTATCAACCAGGGGCGGTCGTTGCTGATGTATGCTATCATGCGAGGGCTCAGCATTGACGTGGGTGAAGTCATTGCTGCCTCCATCACTGACTGCTCAAAGAAAGGTAAGGGTCAACTCTTTTTCCCGAATACCATAACTAAATTGTGCTTACGTGCAGGGGTGCCAATGGAGAAGAATGAGAGGCAGCTGGCTTACACTGGCCACCTGGAGCTGCCCACAATCTTGAGGATGCGAAGGCGGGGCAACATGGAATTTGAGATGGACGGCCTAGCTGCTGCACAATCACTGTCAATGGCTTGTCTGATGGACCTGCAGCACAAGATGGCTCAGTGGGCTGAGTATGCACAAGCGAGGGACAAGGATGTGGCTGACCAGCTGGGGTGCATATTCCCTGCCTTCCCTACTGACTTGTTGAAGCCATGGGCGCCTCCTAGAGAAAGGAGAGATGAGGATGAAGATGATTGAATGCCAGCCAGAACGACATTCGAGGGAGTTTTCTGATCCCTCTTGAAAAAAATAAAAAAAAACAAAAACCTGCTTTTCTGTGACTTGTGACCGCTGTTTTGAATCAAATACATAATCTGTTTCAATTGTTCTTTTGATTGTTTAGAATAGTTTAGTTAGTTTGATGGTTTCTGAGTAGTTAGCTCAGTTAGTTTACTTGTTGTGTGTAGTTACTGATGTCTGAAAAATAGCATGCTAGGAGCCTTGATCAATGCTAAATTTGCTCTGTAGGTTTGATTGCGGATTTCTTGCTGTGTCCGCAATTTTTTGTTAGTTTTCGCATGCTTTTGGATGACTGTTGGATGGGTTGTTTCTGTTTAAATTTTGATATCTTGCTGCTTTATGGACTTCACTATGTTATCTATCTGCTGAGCATGCTGGATGAGTGTTTTAGTACACCTTTGTTAGTTTAAAGTAGCTTTCTTTCTTGCTCAGCATGCACCTCTATAAGCCCTTAACATGTTGTTTTTACGTAAGTTCTGTTTCTGTGTTGTCTGCTTTAGGAAGGTCATTCTATGCCTAGGAGTTTTAAATTTAACTTGTTTTACCTTAGACTAGATGCTTCTAGGACAAGTTTGGGGGTGTGCCACCTCAGACTCTCATTGGGGACAATGAGAAGTTTAAGTTTGGGGGAGGAAACCTCTAGGCCTAGGAACATTCCTCTCTCCCTAAGCATAAGCATTCTTCTTCTTTGAAAAAATGATAAAAAGGAAAAAAATTTAGAAAGGAAAAGAATAAAGAGTAGTGTCTCAATTGAGGTTGCTGAGTACTCATGGCCATTTGTGTAACCCACAAATGGCATTGCATCAAAAGGCAAACCAAAAGAGAAGCTCTACTAAAAAAAAAAAAAAAAAAGGAAAAACGAAAAACCAAGGAAGAAGCTAAGCCTATGAGTTATAGCTTATGTGCTTAGGTGTCCTGTATGAATGAACTCTGGTCCTCAATTAGCTAAGCACAGGGTTGTAGCTTGTAGGTTTGTAAGGGAAATGAATGTATATCCAATGTAGTGATGCCAGGGTTTAGGTTGTTCTATTAAATGTACTATTGTTACTTGTGTGTACTAAGACTGGCATGACTCTAAGGAATCCTAGGTAGCTCAAAAGAAAAACATTAGAAGCATGTACTGAGTCTGGGGTAAAGCAAGCAAGAATTTGAAAACTTAGGGATAGGTGCACAATGAACCTAATGACATAAGGCAGATAGATCAGTTGTAGGGAATTTATAAAGGCAGTGGGTTTTACAAGGCAAGAGAAATCAGAATAAATAGAATGTGAAGTTAGTTTAAACTTAGAAGAGTGTCACAGGATAGCCATGCGATGGAAAGTAAGCTTAGGGAAGTCAGCAAGTAGTCAGATAGAGTAATAGCAGCCCAAGTAAGCCCTTATATTGCTCGAGGACGAGCAATAACTTAAGTTAGGGGGTGTGTTACGTCTCCAAAATTGCATATTTTAGGGACTTATTGAGCATAGAATTGTGTGAACTCTTAAGCGTTTTTGTTAGAATTTAGCCTAAACATGTGCTTATATATGAGAATTTATAGAATGAAGCTAAATCAAGAGTTATTTGTAAAAGAAAGAAAAAAGAATCGAAAACAAAACTAAAGAGTTGAAAATGCTGCATTGCAGAAACATTGCGAAAACATTGCTGTCTCCGCAATGTTTTAAGTGGAATTTGTTAAGTTGTTCTAACCGTCCGTCGTTTTGTTGCGATCTTTCAGCCGCCCAATCTCTCTCATGCTGCCTCGTGGAAGGTCGTCGTTCAGAATGGATGGTTCTCCTTGACTGAAGAGTACCTGCAAAACACTATAAAAGGAGGTCAAGGGGGATGGAGAACAACAAGCTTGGAAGCGTAGAACTCCCATCTCAACGCAGTTTTCTCTCTGTTTTCTCTTCCGGTCTTTGGCGTGAAGGAATCAGCTAATGGCATTGATAATCTGAGAGGAAGAAGAGAAGATCCTTCTTCTCTTCTGATCGGGTTCATCTCCAAACAAAGCTCACCTTCGCCCTTCATCCGAGGCGCTTGCGACGAGGAGTTCACGCGCACTTTAAACTGCTTTCTATCGCTTTTCGCCTGCTGTTTTCTCTACTGCTTTCTGTTATTTACTTATGTTTGCTACTGCATTTCAATTTGTTTTTCATCGTTTAGTCTTTCCTGTTTTGTAATCGTTGCACATTAAAACTTTGAATCTCACGTAATAGAGGAATCATTTACCCACGTTGCAAGTTTCTTATCACTTTCTGTTTCCCTTTACTTCCAATTTGCTTTGAATCATGTTTTATCCTTTTAGTCTTTCCAATCCATCATCATCCATGAGTAACTAAACCACACGAAGGTCTGCTAATGACGAATCGATAGGTAGAAATACGTGAATTCAGCATGTAGGATAGCTTCGCACGCATTGAATGTATGTATGCTTCGTCCCACGGGCAATTTCGATTGGCCATCCATTTTGTCTAAAGAACTCCTAACCTCCGGAAGGAGTAAGAGTTCAGAGTCGTCCATTCATGCTAGCCTTTCATGGTAGCCAGAAAACGACCTAGGAATAGGCGTTTTCCTAGCACAATTCATTAACTTGCTTATATAAATAAATGCTTAAGTCTTACTTGGATATGAGTGAACTAAAGGATTTAATGCATGTAATCGAGAGATGCATGAGAATGAGTTAAATTGATGCATGATAAGTTGATCTACTGCTGAAGAATCGTATGAAAAAGCCTATAGAGGAGTCGTTAGTTGACCTCGTTTCCACCATTCACCCTTAAAACGATGTTAGTACAATTGCTAGAAAATTGCTGTCTGCGCAATTTTCTTCGTTCAATTTTTGCCTTAGCCATTTTTTTCTCAGTTTTCTGTTTTGCAATTTTATTGCTAAATAATTACTTTCTCCACAATTCTTTTCCTTCTACATTCAAGTTAATCTTTTTACTTGCCTTTGTTTATGCTTGCATATCTCGCACGTTCTTTATTAGTTAGGCACATTAATCCCAATTCTACCCCATTTAAACCATCCTTTCTAATTTAACACCTCACTTCGTTAGTAACTAAGAATAAATCTCTGTGGGAAATCGAATGAAAAAATACTTATTACTTGCTACAAGACCATGTATGCTTGCATGTTCTGAGTGCTCTCACACCGCATTTTTATTTACACATTAAGCACGCAACAATCCTTAATTCCATCATCAGGTATGACGAATTGAGTTTCAGACAAGCCAATGTAGCGGTCGGGTTGTCTCACATCCCTCCCACTGCGTCGAGGCTCTCTCAACTCTTGAGAAGGACCATCCTGATAACCAACTCTTGTTGATCCCTCTGTAGCTTCCCTGGATAATTCGGAACAAACTATTTTGCTCGAAGGTTGATGATCTCTCATGTGGTCCTCCTCTAAGAACGTGGCATTAGTCGACACTAATACCTTGTCCTCTCGAGGATCGTAAAAGTAACCACCTTTCGTTTCTCTGGGATTGCCTACAAATAGGCACAATTTTGAACGATATTCCAATTTCTTTGGACCGGGTACTAGCACATGTGTCGGGCACCCCCAAATTCTAAAATGACGTAAACTAGCTTTACGCCCTTTCCAGAGCTCAAAAGGTGTTTCAGAAACACTTTTCGAGGGAACATCATTCAAAATGTATACAGCAGTCTCTACTGCATATCCCCAAAACGAACTAGGCAGCTGAGCATAGCTCATCATAGAACGAACCATGTCCAACAGGGTTCTATTTCTCCTTTCGGATACACTGTTCTGCAGCGGTGTTCCGGGCGCTGAAAGTTGAGATACGATTCCATGTTCTATCATATAGTCATGGAATTTAGTGTCCATATACTCTCCACCTCGATCACATCGGAGTGTTTTTATCGATTTACCTAATGTGTTCTCAACCTCTGCCTTATACTCAATGAACTTTTCAGGAGTTTCGGACTTACGATGCATTTGGTAAAGATAGCCGTACCTCGAATAATTGGCAATGAAGCTGACGAAATATTCATACCCTCCTCGTGTTTTGACATTCAAAGGACCGCAGAGATCCGAATGCACGATTTCTAGAGGTTCTTTTGACCTATACCCTTTTCCAGTTAAAGATCGTTTGGTCATCTTGCCCTCAAGACATGACTCACAAGGCGGTAAAGAGTTGTCCTCTAAACGATTTAGAAGACCACTCTTAACCAACCTCCCAATCCTATTGAGATTAATGTGGCCTAGTCTCAAGTGCCAAAGATAGGTACTAAGAGAAAGCTTCTGCCTTTTAGTTTGAGTTTCAGCTGATTTAAACATCTCAGTGTTCAAAATAGCTTGAACCTTTGTCGGTATTAACACATATAAGTTGTTCTCAAGTTTAGCAGAACAAATTTGTACACCTCTTTTTCTAATGATAGCTTCATTATCAACAAAAGATACTTTATACATTTGTTCTAATAAACAAGCTATAGACACTAGGCTCCTCTTGAAGCTAGGAACCAATAGCACATTTTCCAATAAAATGAAACTATCTCTATAGGTCAACTTAACAGTTCCCACTGCTTTACCTGAGACAACCTCTCCAGTACCAACTCTGAGAGTTATCTCATCTTTAGCTAGCGGCTGCCAGGGACTAGTTTCCTGAAACGAAGAACAAACGTGATTAGTGGCTCCTGAATCGAGGATCCAGGCATGACTATCATTTTCCGCTAAACACGTTTCTACAACAAGCAAATCATATTTACTTTGTTGTTTCTTCTCAGCACCACTCATTACTGAGCTGGGAAGAGGACAATCCTCTGTTAAGACAGACCTAAAATCATCACGAACATGAATCATATTCGAGTTTGTTTTCCAGGTGTCGTATTTTTCGCCAGTTAACTTAACCGAAGCTAATACGTTTTTAAACGAGCTAGACTTGCTGAAAAGAAATGTAAATCTATTAGTGAAACAATTTTAACTTATTTAAACCAATCAGAAAGTTTAACAGTAAATAAAGTACCCAAGCTCTTTATTTAGATGCAACGATACTTTAGTGAGTCATAATGGTTGCTACCGTAGGGCAGTCAAGCACCCTTTCACTAAACCAAGACATTCTTGACTAAATGGTAATACTAGAATAACTTTTATTCCTATAGCATCTTAGTTATCGTTTTTGGTAAAGATTTACTAACACCTTAGCAAATCCGTAAGTGTGACCCTCCATTTTTAGAACGCACAAGACGACCCCAACATAGCAACCGTATGGAATGTCAGTGTTGGGAATGACCCTATGTTTCTTTATCCAAAAATGGTGGCTGAGGTGTTCGATCTCCCATGCCCAGCCCTCCGTTTGGATGGTGCCCCAAGGGCAGCCTGCAGGCGGAACATGGGAATCTCACGGTTCAATCCAATGGAGGAGACCGTAGGATGTACTGACGTACTTCCTTCTCCCACTTACTATAGATACTTACTCCATTCACCTTGGTATTGAAAGTTGCAAACACCACCCGTCTGGAGATGCCCCATATGGCATCATGAGGCCAAGAAAAATTCTCACGATGTGAACTTTAGGGAGTGCGTAGCAGGAGAGGGATATCTAATATCTTACTTCTCAACACATCTACTAAGTATCATATTCGGTTTTTAGGTAAATTACTCAGGTTTTATCCGGCTAAGAAATTAAAACCTTAAGTCTAGGTAAACTTTTTACCTGAGATGTCTAGGTTATTAACAAGTTTAATTAACCTCACACCTCTCGCGCAGACTCATAAAACCGGGTTAACTTTACTCAAGTACCGAATCGTTCCCAAGTAGGAGGTGTTCCGTAAATCGTCAACTTAAATACCTCCAACCTCGAACAAGATTTCACCGGGTGAGTTTCTCATAACCTTGGTATTTACAAGATATCGACCTATTTTATCTTATAAAACAGACCGAATCATTTAACCCTAAATGAGCATGCCGTTATCTTTGTTATAGATTTTATAAGTCTATCCAATTTTACAACTCTTGCAAAAACTTAGACATACTATAACAACTCTACATGTTTCTCAAACATGCATCACTAAGGTATGACAAGTTGAATATTTAATTTCATAATCAATATAACACTTATATCGATTATGTTTTTTTTTTTTTTTTAAATATACAACTCCTAATTCATAAATTATTATAACACTTATATCAATTATTATGAATTAATCATGCATCCTATACATTATAACACTTATAACATACAATATGCATCTAAAGTTGGATGTTTAATCTCGTAATTAATATAACCCTTATATTAATTATTCTATTAAGCAACCAACAACTAATTCATGAATTAATATAACTCTTATATTAATACTCATGAATTAAACATGCATCCTATATATTATAACACTTATAACCTATAATATGCATAAAACCAGGACAACCTATGTTGTATATTTAATTTCATAATTAATATAACACTTATATCAATTATTCTATTAAAATAACAACATCTAATCCATGAATTAATATAACTCTTATATTAATACTCATGAATTCCCAAATATGCATACTATAAATTATAACACTTATAACATATTTACAATGCATGGGGCATGCTTCCTACGGTGGGATTTAAAATCTATATGACATACGTTATGCACATACAAACATGAAATTTTATTAAACCATACATTCGCAATGCATAATTAATTAAACACACTAAAGTGGATCGATTTTGGCATTTAGCAAGCAATAACTATTTTATTACAAGTTTGATCAACAAGCTAAGTCTTGAGTGGACTTCGAACTCTTCGCAGCGCCTTTGACAAACTTTCTCCCTCGAACGCTTCGGCCAATTTCTAATTGAGCTTCTCTTCGAATTGCCTAGAACGAGTTTGAACTTATACCGAACATTTAAGCGAGCTCAAAACTCGAGCTTGTTTCACGAAGAAACCTATATCGACTCTAATGACTCTAAAAATACATACGCCCATACATTCTCGGACAATTACAAATAAGAAAACTCAAAAAGAAACTATGCCAAAATCGATATTCACTTTAGACGCCAATTCAGAAACAATTTCTAAATTAAAATACCCATCAACTTAAATTGATGCAAATTGAGTTAATCACAAAATTGCTCTGATACCAATTGATGGAGCGACTTTCGCAGCGGAAAGCGATTTCGGACCGATGATACTCTAATTTCATCAATTTAACAAATAGAAAACATGCTCAAAAGACAGAAATAAGAAATTAGAAATACATACCCTTGTAGTTCCGAATTTCTTCAAGTCTGCCGGCCAAACCTCGTCACGAACTCTTCCGGCCTCATCTCTTGAACGCTCCGAGGACCACTCGAGGTAGTCCCGCTATCCTCGGCGCCGAGCAACAGAGTTGTGGGACTCCGAAACCAAGAGAAAAGAAAAGAAATCGAAAAGGAAGAAGAAGAAGAGGAAGCAGAGGGCTGAAGCTTCAAAATAAAACCAGAGGAAAAAAAAAACTCCTCACGTGAACCCCTGCTTTTTTTCATTCTCTGTGGCCAAAATGGGTTTCATAGATATATATGCAAGACACGTATATATATTTAATTATTATTATTATTATTATTAAAAATAATAATAATAATTTTATTTATAAAACTTTTTAATAAATAAAAAATATATATATATAGATATATAATTATTAATTAAACATTTTAATTAATAATTATTATTTTAATTCAATATCAAATATCAATTAAATCATATTACTAAACCCAGTTTTCCGAAAACCGACTTTTTTCCACATGAATCCTATTCATGTTTTAGGCCAAACTCATATTTAAATCATATTTAAATATGTCCATCATTTTTCCACAAACTGAATTTGAACAATTCAAATTCTTTTTCTTTTTAATTTTTCTTATACTTTTGCACGACGTTATCCGAGCTAGCCAGGAGAACCTAAAGGATCTACAGATCATGAGGTCCAACGATACGAGATTTTCCAGTCAAAACTCTTTTAACCGAACTAATCAACATTCGTTAACCCCTAGAGACTCAACTATAGTCCGAGGGTTGCTCTCTCCTCACTGTAGATATATTATGTCCTCTTGATATAACCGTCATGGGTAAGTCGATCCTTCACAGGTGTCCGTTATCATAGCTAGGTCTTTTACACCGTTTAACCTCTGTGATACCTCTTGTTCCTTAAGTACCACTGACACCTCTAATGAATATTTGCTCTGTGATCCAATCATCAGATCAGAATCCTATTCACACATAAGAGGATGAGGCCTCATGTTCAAGACCCGGAGTCAACTATTAAGGGAACAACTCTCTACTAAACCCTAAAGAGGGTAGGAGTGAATTCTATCTTGCTACACTATGTCCCCAGCTACCTATTCGAGTTTATCCCCAAGTTGGTAGGCTTATTGAGCGGGCGACCTGCCACTCTCACCCATACAAGTCTAAGGATACTCTCGAATAAGCAGGAGTTCATAGTAAGCTTAGGATTAAGAACGAGTTAACTTAGGTCATCAAAAGTGATAAAGTCGGTCTCACCAGTAAACAGTGTTATAAAGAGAAAGCGAGTTTATCGTGGTTCTGTCTAATGCAAACTCTTTGCATAGGACACCCCCGCTCGCACATCTACATGTGAAACGATTCAGATCACATCGTTTTGTACAATACAAAGCGAGCCGCATCCAATAGTGTTACCTGAATAAGGTACCTGGCCTTATCCGTATACTATAGACCGTTTTGACTAACTACTTGAGCTTGACCCACAATCATGTCATACATGATGCTCAAGTACTCATATTTAGCCAAGGGTGTTGTTATTGGTAGAGGTTAATGCAAACACGGTTCACTATATTCAATAAACACCTTTATTGAATAAACCTCAATAACTCTTTATTGCATTTAATAGACATATTACATTTACAACGTTTACAAACCACGAGTGTTAGGACATAAAACCCAACAATATTAATATATATACATAATGTTGAGTTTTTCAAAATGAGAAATAAATACAATAAACTAAGGCATCACATACCCATAGTTTTCTCCCACTTGCCCTAGATTATACATCGTGTAGTCCTAGTCTCACTAGGTGACCCTCAAACACTTTAGCCATGAGAGCCTTTGTAAATGGATCAACAATGTTGTCCTCAGAGGCTATCTGTTTCACAATAACGTCTCCTCGTTGGACGATCTCGAATGGGATGATATTTTCGTTCAATATATTTCCCGCGTTTATGGCTCCTTGGCTCTTTTGAATTTGCAACTGCTCCACTGCTATCACAAAAGAGAGTGATAGGCGGATGCATATTTGGAACAACTTCCAAATCGTTCAAAAACTTTCTAAGCCACACAGCTTCTTTTGCTGCTTCACAGGCAGCTACGTATTCTGCTTCCATAGTGGAGTCAGCAACACAACTTTGCTTGATACTCCGCCATACTACAGCTTCTCCATTCAGAGTGAACACTGATCCCGATGTTGATTTTATCGAATCTCTATCCGACTGGAAATCAGAATTAGTGTATCTTGTAAGAATCAGATCCTTACCATTATACACGAGCAAGTAATCCCTCGTTCTCCTAGGATACTTGAGGATATTCTTAACGGTTGTCCAATGTATAAGTCCAGGATTGGACTGAAACCTGCTGACAATACCTACTGCATAGCATATGTCGGGTCGTGTACACAACATAACATACATCAGACTTCCAACTGCCGATGCATTGGGAATGCGTCTCATATCCTCAACTTCTTGAGGTGTCTTAGGACATGTTCCTTCGACAAGTGAATTCCATGTCTGAAGGGTAGCAAACCCCTCTTGGAATTCTGCATCTTATATCTTGACAACATCTTGTCAATATAGGATGCTTGAGACATGGCTAATGTTCTATTCTTGCGGTTCCGAACTATTTGGATCCCAAGAATATATTGAGCTTCTCCCAAATCTTTCATTTGGAATTGAGTTGCTAGCCATTTCTTGACGTCAGTCAGGCATCTTACATCATTCTCAATGAGTAAGATATCATTGACATATAACACGAGGAATGCTACAAATGTTTTAACAATCTTCTTGTAAATACAAGGTTCGTCAATGTTTTGTTCAAAACCATAAGATTTGATCGCAGTATCAAACCTTATATTCCAGCATCTAGATGCTTGTTTCAACCCATAAATGGATCGTTTAAGCTTACAAACGTTTTGTTCTTGATGCTGTATTATAAACCCATCTGGTTGAGACATATAAATACTCTCTTCAAGATTGCCATTCAGAAAGGCTGTCTTGACATCCATGTGCCAAATCTCATAATCATAATATGTGGCAATGGACAAGAGTATTCTAATTGATTTTAACATGACAACAGGAGAGAAGGTTTCATCATAGTCTACCCCCTCTCTCTGGGTATAACCTTTTGTCACTAATCGAGCTTTAAAGGTTTGTACCTTACCAATAAGTTTTGCCCCATCTGGTTGATCTACAGGTTCCCAGACCGAATTGAAGTACATCGACTCCATTTCGAGGTCCATGGCTTTGATCCACTGATCTTTGTCAACATCATTCATTGTTTGTATATAGGTCAATGTATCCTCTATTCCATCATCTGGTATGATGATTTGAGTTTCTACTAAACCCGTGTAACGGTCACGTTGTTGCACAACCCTCCCACTACGTCGAGGCACTCTCAACTCTTGAGATGGATGTGAGTAATCAGAAGTATTACCTCCATCAACAACTCTTGTTGAAGGATCAATCTCATCAACAACTCTTGTTGAAGGATCAATCTCATCAACAACTCTTGTTGATCTATGATAGCTCCAAAATAGAGCTATTATTATGTCCCTAATTCTGGTTAGAACCATGTCATATATTGATTAAAATGCCTTCTTGTAGATGATTTCATGGTCGAGAGCTCGAGAAGTCCAAAGACACATTTCGGGGCTTAAAGTGCCGTTTTAGAGCTTCATAGATGCATCGGGAATGAAAGGGCTTGAAGAATCCACGAGATGGCAAAAATTGCCTTGAAGAGACAAATTTTGGCCAACAAACCCGAGAGCATGCATGCATGGGCGGCAGCGTCGAGACGCTGGCCGAGCGTCTCGATGCCGCCCCGAACGCTTCCGAACATTGACGCACCCCAGCGTCGAGCGCGCGCGCTCAACGCCCGCTCAACGCTAGCAGCGTCGAGACGCTGCCCGAGCGTCTCGACGCCAGCCCGACGATTTTCCAGACAGACGCGCGACAGCGTCGAGACGCTGTCCGAGCGTCTCGACGCCCGCGCGCGGCCAACTTAGGGCACAGCGTCGAGACGCTTGCCTAGCGTCTCGACGCTCTGACGATTAAAGGCGTGAAAACGCCGAAATTTTGCAAACTTTTCATTCTAACATTTCTTCTTCTTCTTCCTCTAGGGTCTACGCCCACTTCCACCATTTTTGGGCTTCTTCTTCTCCTCTTTGTATGGTACTAAGCTCTTCCATGGGGGATTTGATTTATTCATCCTCCATGGAAGGCTAAACTAAGGTTAGTGCTTAATTTCGAAGTATTGTTTGTGATTTATGGATGTTTGGGGAGGTTTGCCCCGTTGTAAATGAGAAGTTAATTGATATGTTTATGCATCTCTTGCTTGTTCATATTCAAATTCTAGCATGTGTAGCTTAATTAGGTTGACGCCCTAATTCCTATGCATGATAGAGGGCTAAAGGTTGGGACGTATAATTGCCCAAACCGCTAGGTAGCACGGGCTTAAGCATGGCTAATTTATTCAACCCAAAGTGACAGTTGGTAATCTGAATTAACTAGCGTTTTCATGTTAGGCTTAAGGAAGGAGAGAAACCGGGTTAGTCTTAGGATTAGACCGTCATAGTGTTCCCGTCACTGGCTTATAGTCGATTTAGGGGTCGCTACCTTGAATGGATTATTGGCCAAGTATAATTAGAATTGAATGGATCTTTGGGTCATTTCAACTAGCACTTAGCCAAATGAATTGTGTGCATAAGCATGATTAGCTAATTAATAGTGTCGATGAACCGAACATCCATAACGATCAATTCCATTTCTCAAAGTTAAGCGCAACCATTTAATTTTGCACGTTGTCATTTAATTTTCCGTTAGCTTGCACGTTAGGAGCTCCCTTCCCCCAAACCAAATTTGTACACACCTTTTATAATTAGCAAATTAGACTTAGTTAAATTGAATTTCTCAATTCCCTGTGGATCGACCCCATTACCACTTAGCTGCAAGTTGCTCGGTGTATTGGGGTTTATAAATTGTATTTTGGCAAGCCTCGACAGCTTGAATTTAGTTGGATATTCACAAAATCCATCCTGCCACGATGTGATTAAGCTATAGACTGTTCTTAAATGCTAGAAGTAGGGGGAAAACAAGATGAATTGTAGCATGTAGTTTTTCCGAGCTTACATGGTTTAAGAGAGGTTAGCTATCACACACACACACACACGTAGGAGAGTAGTAGTTAATTTTTGACATGTTCATTGATTAAGTGCATGCGATCGATTTCTTACTTGATTATGTAAATGTCTTGATTCTTAAAGCATCGAGATTTGAGTTAGAAGCATGCATGTATAGTTCTTAGGAGCTAATTTAGAGTTTTCCTTGCTCGAGGACTAGCAAGATTTAGGTTGGGGGTTTTGATAGCACTCAAAAAATGCTAATATTTAGCTCCTAAGTCTTGCGAATTAAGTAATTAATTATGCTTAATTGATATATTTTGTAGAAATTAATTGCTTAGGGGTAAATCAGACCATTGCATTAATTAAGGGCTTAAAATAATATTTTAGTGGATAATAATGATTAATTGTTTTAAGCGTTTATACCATATAGATTAATTAATCAAATATTATCTCTATTGTGATTAGTGGTCTAGTGGTGCGACTGGCCAGAGGTTGAAACTAGAGGAATGCACAATTTTGGATATTTTTCCTCAGACCCTAGCGTCGAGACGCTGCCTGTAGGTTCTCGACGCTCTAACTGTATAAAACCCATTTTTTTTTAGTATTTTTTAGGTCATTCACTCTCGGGTTTGGCTTGTTTTGGGCGATTTCTCTCTCAAATTCTTGGGGTTTTCTCCCCTTTTCTTCTATATCAAAGAAAGACTTTGTTGGATTTAGCTTGGTTTTCATCCCGAGCAAGGTAAGTGCTCTAATTTGAGGTTAGGGGTTACATTTGATGCGATTCATGAGGGTTTAGATCTTTAATTTTGAGCTTAGCATGACTGATTGGGCAATTTTATTTCTTCTAAGCATATCACATAAGCATGTTTGATTGATAGGAGTAGATGACCTTGATTTCCGGCATGTTTTATAGTTAATGATTATGATGCCTTGCCTCTCTTAATCGCCAAGTTACATGGATAAGTTGAGTCATAGGTAACATAGGCTTCTTTGGTTATCTAGGTTGTAACTTATCTTGAAGAAATAGATAAATCGGAATATTAACTTAGGCTTCCAGGTTAAACATCCGTCGTAGTGCTCCCGTTACTGTCAATTAATCAATATGGGCGGCGTTGGCCCCCTGTTAGTTCATTGCCACGTTTAATTAGAATCGAACATTCGTCTCTGTTCTTTATTTAATTTAGGATTTATCACCTTAGAGTAATTAAAGAATAGTCCACTTAGAACTCCACGTTTCTAATTAATTATTTGGGTTACTTGTATTAGTAGTTTCGTGCAAGTAAATTATGTGTTTAATTATGCTTTTGCTAAGTATGTTTGAATCCCAATGAATCGAGTCGCATCAAGGTCAATCCCGACCCTTAAAATTAGGAGCACATGTAATTAGTTTTAATTTTCCGTTAGCTACTTTTATGCTTTTCTTTTATTCTACCGTTAGCAAATCCCCCCTTTACTTTAATGTTTTACTTTATCGTTTTTGTTTTAGTTAATTAACAAGCCAATAGAAATTAATTAGGAGAAAATAATTTAGGTTCCCTGTGGATCGACCCGACTACCACTAGCTGCAAAGCTCAGTTGTAGCGGTATTATAAATGTTATTTTGGCGGGACTCGACACCCCGAAATTTATAGGATATTCAAAAATCCTACTACCAGAGCCCCAAAGAAGGCTCAACCCCGCGATGAAGGAGGTAGTTGTATCTGAGATCCTCAAACTCCACGAAACAGGTATCATCTATCCTATCTCAGATAGTAAATGGGTCAGTCCTATACATGTCGTTCCTAAGAAAAATGGCATAACTGTGGTTAGGAATGAGAAAAATGAATTAGTGCCCAAAAGAGTTCAAAATGGATGGAAAATGTGCATAGACTTTAGGAACCTGAATGAGGTCACTAGGAAGGACCATTTTCCCATTCCTTTTATTGATTAGATGGTGGAGCATTTAGCTGGGAAGCCATTCTTTTGTTTTCTCGATGGTTTCTCTGGCTTTTACCAAATCCCCATAGCCATGGTTTCCTGGTACATTTCAGAGATGCATGATGAGTATTTTTTTCTATGTTTGTAGAAAAATGCATTGAAGTGTTCATGGATGATTTTACAGTTTATGGCAATTCCTTCGATGACTGTTTAATTAATTTATCGCATGTCCTGAAAAGATGTATTGAAATGAACCTTGTGCTGAATTTTGAAAAATGTCATTTTATGGCTAGTCAAGGTATCGTTTTAGATCATGTGGTTTCTGCTAAGGGTATAGTGGTAGATAAGGCTAAAATCGATGTTATCTCTAATCTGCCATACCCAACGAATGTTAGGGAGGTTCGGTCTTTTCTTGGCCATGCAGGTTTTTATCGCAGGTTTATCAAGGACTTCTCCAAGGTTACCATGCCTATGACGTACCTCCTTCAGAAGGATGTCACGTTCGATTTTGGGGAGGAGTGCAGAAAAGCCTTCGATTTGCTTAAGGATAGTTTGACGAGCGCGCCCATCATACACCCACCCCAGTGGGACTTGCCTTTCGAGATAATGTGCGATGCTAGCAACTATGCCTTACGAGCAGTGCTTGGTCAGAGGATCGAGAACAAGAGTCGTGTCATTTACTATGCCTCCAGGACGCTGAATCCAGCGCAGTGCAACTATACGACAATAGAAAAAGAACTTCTTTCTATTGTATCTACGCTAGATAAGTTTCGTCCTTACATTATTGGCTCTCAAGTAACTGTTTTCTCTGATCATGCAGCTGTTCGGTACCTGATGACCAAGAAAGATTCGAAACCGAGGTTACTTCGGTGGATTTTGCTCCTCCAGAACTTCGATGTGAAGATCAAGGATAGGAGAGGAGAAGAAAACCCGATAGCCGACCATCTGAGCCGCTTGGTCAGAAAGGAAGACCTCCTGCCTCTGAATAAAGATTTCCCCAATGAGACACTCTTCAGACTTGATACAGTACTTCCCTGGTATGATGATATGGTAAATTACTTGGTCACAGGTAATTTTCCATCTGGTTTCTCTTCTGCTAGGAAAGCTAAGATGAAAAGCGACGCTAAGTCCTATGTTTGGGAGGATCCCCATTTATTGAAGTTCTGTTCTGATCAAATAATTAGGAGATGTGTCCCTGAGAATGAGCATGCGTCTATTCTTACTTTCTGTCATGACTATGCATGTGAGGGACATTTTGGGCCTAGGAGGACAGCTAGGAAAATTTTAGATAGTGGGTTTTACTGGACTTCCCTGTTTAAAGATTCGTATGAATTTTGTAAAACCTGCAATAGATGTCAAAGAATAGGGTCGATATCTGGTAGAAATGAAATGCCTCAAACCTATGTCTTAGTCTGTGAAATCTTTGACCTTTGGGACATGGATTTTATGGGACCCTTCCCTCCTTCTTGTGGTTTTTCTTACATATTGCTGGCTGTTGATTATGTTTCCATGTAGGTTGAGGCGAAAGCCACGAAGACTAACGATGCTAGTTCTGTTGTTAGGTTCGTTCAGTCTAATATTTTTACCAGGTTTGGAATCCCACGAGCCATAATCAGTGACCAGGGGACTTATTTCTGCAACCGATATGTGGAGGCTTTGTTGAGGAAGTATGGTGTGCATCATCGTGTGTCCACCGCCTACCATCCTCAAGCCAATGGGCAAGCCGAGGTCTCCAACAGAGAGGTAAAGTCAATTCTGGAGAAAACCGTGACACCAAGTAGGAAGGATTGGAGCGCTCGTTTGCAGGATGCTTTGTGGGCCTCCCGCACCGCCTACAAAACCCCTATCGGTATGTCCCCATACCGATTGGTTTTTGGTAAGGCTTGCCACTTACCCGTGGAGATTGAGCACAAAGCATTCTGGGCGATCAAGAAGTGTAACATGAGCTCTGACGAAGCTGGGGAGGAACGACTGCTTCAGTTACAGGAATTGGAGAAACTGGGTTTGGACTCCTACGAGGACTCCAGGATCTATAAAGAGAAGTCAAAACAGTTTCATGACCGAAGGATCTTAAAGAAGAGTTTCGAAGTCGGTCAGAAAGTTCTGCTGTTCGATTCCCGTCTGAAGTTCATGCCAGGTAAGCTTCGTTCCCGTTGGAAAGAACCCTACATGATAACTAAAATTTTTCTTATGGCAGTGTGGAGATTTAGAGCTTGGACTCAGAGGAGGTGCAAAAAGTGAATGGGCACCGGTTGAAGACTTTCCACGAGAGGAACGCTGAGTGCTATGACGCCACATTACTTCTAGCCCCCCCCCCCCTTCTTGTGTTGCTCGTTTATGGATGAGTGAACGAGAGGATACAGTCGAGCAATCGACTCTAAAAATTTGCGCTTCTCGGAGGCACCCGAGCTTGGACTGTAATTCTGTTATTTATTGCTTTGTTTTTTTGTTTATATTAGCTTTTCAATTCGTTGTTTGTTTTCTTGTTTTCTTAGGAGAAAAGGTGGAATACACATCTCCACACGTCGGCTCCATAAGATTCAGGGGAGGTTTTCTGTTCCCTTAGGATTTTATTGTTTTGATTGTTTAATGCATTGGGGACAATGCATATCTTAAGGTGGGGGGTGGAGTTTGTTGATATAGATCAGACTTCTTAGTAGTTGTCGGGCGTATGTATACTCTGATTGTTAGATTAGAATCTGAATGCATGTTGTCCGATGAGAACGGTCTATGATTTGTTTGTGAACACTCCGTATTTGTATAAATCAAAAAATTTGACAATGTATGCACATTTTGAGCCTATTTTAAAAAAAATTCTGTTGTTTCCCTACATTCACTGAGCACATAGCCCTCTTATTCTCAGTTATGTAGGTTTAGAATGATTTTATTTGGTCTGAAACCTTGTTGTCACCCCGGAAGGTACCATTAGGAAGGTTTGATGTGTTAGAAGTAGTAATAACTCATTTGTTGTATAGCGAAGCTATCGCCTAAAAAAAAAGTATGCATGAAAAATAAAAACTCTAGAGTTGCTCCTCCTTCTTGTGTTGCTCGTGTAACCAAGGGCGATAGTGTAACCCACGGTTGTCACTGCATGAAAGGGGAACTAATAGAAGTGAGCAATAGTCCTTAAAAACGTGAAGTTAAATTTGGTTTGACGTGTTAGGCTCTCTTGGAGAAAAAAAAAAAGTGGTTCAAAAGGAATAATGGGTACAAAGTGCTCAAAGAAAAGAAAGCAAATATAGGCCTTATGTTTTGTTGCTTTTTCTATCGCTAAAAGTCGTTAGACTGTTCTTATCGCCATAAGTAGGGGAAAACGAGTTATAGGACTGTATAAGGTTGTTCCGGGCTTGCATGAGCTAGGTTGAGAGGTGGTAAACACACACACACGTAAGGGAATAGGAGTTAAAATTTTGAAATGATTTCAACGTTGGCATGTATTTGATGGTTTTTCATTTATTCAAGTACCTTGTTTCACAAGCATTGAGGTTAGAGTCTAAGCATGCATTTAATTCTTTGGAGATAATTTAGAGTATACCTTGCTCGAGGGCTAGCAAGATTTAGGTCGGGGGTATTTTGATAGCTCCAAAATAGAGCTATTATTATGTCCCTAATTCTGGCTAGAACCATGTCATATATTTATTAAAATGCCTTCTTGTAGGTGATTTCATGGTCGAGAGCTCGAGAAGTCCAAAGACACATTTTGGGGCTTAAAGTGCCGTTTTAGAGCTTCATAGATGCATCGGGAGTGAAAGGGCTTGAAGAATCCAAGAGATGGCAAAAATTGCCTTGAAGAGACAAATTTTGGCCAACAAACCCGAGAGCATGCATGCATGGGCGGCAGCGTCGAGACGCTAGCTCAATGCTGCCAGCGTCGAGACGCTGGCCGACTGTCTCGACGCCACCCCGAACGCTTCCGAACATTGACGCACCCCAGCATCGAGCACGCGCACTCAACGCCCGCTCAATGCTGGCAGCGTCTAGACGCTGCCCGAGCGTCTCGACGCCAGCCCGACGATTTTCCAGACAGACGCGTGACAGCATCGAGTCGCTGTCCGAGCGTCTCGACGCCCGCGCGCGCGGCCAACTTAGGGCACAACGTCGAGACGCTCCGACGATTAAAGGCGTGAAAACGCCAAAATTTTGCCAACTTTTCATTCTAACATTTCTTCTTCTTCTTCCTCTCGGGTCTACGCCAACTTCCACCATTTTTAGGCTTCTTCTTCTCCTCTTTGTATGGTACTAAGCTCTTCCATGGGGAATCTGATTTATTCATTCTCCATGGAAGGCTAAACAAAGGTTAGTGCTTAATTTCGAAGTTTGGTTTGTGATTTATGGATGTTTGGGGAGGTTTGCCCCTTTGTAAATGAGAAGTTTATTGATATGTTTATGCATCTCTTGCTTGTTCTTATTCAAATTCTCGCATGTGTAGCTTAATTAGGTTGACGCCCTAATTCCTATGCATGATAGAGGGCTAAAGGTTGGGACGTATAATTGCCCAAACCGCTAGGTAGCACAGACTTAAGCATGGCTAATTTATTCAACCAAACGTGACAGTTGGTAATCTGAAATAACTAACGTTTTCATGTTAGGCTTAAGGCAAGAGAGAAACCGGGTTAGTCTTAGGATTAGACCGTCACAGTGTTCCCGTCACTGGCTTATAGTCGATTTAGGGGTCGCTACCTTGAATGGATTATTGGCCAAGTATAATTAGAATTGCACATGTCTAATTAAATCTTTGGGTCATTTGAGCTAGCACTTAGCCAAATGAATTGTGTGCATAAGCATGATTAGCTAATTAATAGTGTCGATGAACCGAACATCCATAACGATCAATTCCATTTCTCAAAGTTAAGCGCAACCATTTAATTTTGCACGTTGTCATTTAATTTTCCGTTAGCTTGCACGTTAGGAGCTCCCTTCCCCCAAACCAAATTTGCACATACCTTTTATAATTAGCAAATTAGACTTAGTTAAATTGAATTTCTCAATTCCCTGTGGATCGACCCCGTTACCACTTAGCTGCAAATTGCTCGGTGTATTCGGGTTTATAAATTGTATTTTGGCAAGCCTCGACAACTTGAATTTAGTTGGATATTCACAAAATCCATCCTACCAATCTATCCGTAGCTTCTTCAGAAATTTCATGCAATACTAGTTTACTACGAGGTTGATGATCTCTCATGTGATCTTCTTCGAGAAAAGTAGCATTTGTCGAATACAAATACTTAATTTTCTTCTGGATCAAAGAAGTATCCAGCTTTCGATTCTTTTGGGTAGCCTATGAATAAACATACTTTTGAACGACGTTCCAATTTCTTAGGGTTTTACACCAACACATGTGTCGGGCATCCCCAGATCCTGAAGTGACGTAAACTAGTTTTACGCCATCTCCATAACTCATAAGGTGTTCCAGTAACACTTTTAGAGGGAACATTGTTCAAAATGTAGGCAGCAGTCTCTACTGCATATCCCCAAAACGAATCAGGCAAATGAGCATAGCTTATCATCGATCGAACCATGTCTAACAAGGTTCGGTTTCTTCTCTCCGATACACCGTTTTGTTGTGGCGTACTAGGTGCAGAGAGTTGTGACTGAATTCCATGTTCTATCAAATAGTCCTGGAATCTTAGGTCCATGTACTCTCCACCTCGATCTGATCGAAGTGTCTTAATTGTTTTACCTAATAAGTTCTCAACTTCTGAATTATACTCCTTGAACTTTTCAAGAGCTTCGGACTTATTATGTATTAGGTAAACATAACCGTACCTTGAACAATCATCTATGAAACTGAAGAAATATTCATATCCTCCTCGTGATTTGACATTCATAGGTCCACAAAGGTCCGAATGCACGAGTTCTAAGGATTCTTTGGCTCTAAGACCTTTTCCAGTAAAAGATATTTTCGTCATTTTTCCTTCAAGACAAGACTCACATGCTGGTAAAGAGTTGTCTCCTAACTGGCTTAGATGACCATTCTTAACCAATCTCTCAATCCTATTGAGATTAATGTGGCCAAGTATTAAGTGCCAAAGATATGTACTTGAAGAAACTTTTTGCCTTTTGTTTCGCTTCTCAGCCGTTTTAAACATCTCGATATTTAAAATAGCTTTCGCTCTGGTCGGTTTTAACTTATATAAGTTGTTTTCTAGTTTTGCAGAACAAATAGGAATACCTCTTTTGGTAATGAACACTTCATTAATCTCAAAAGATACATTATACAATTGTTCTAACAAACAACAGATAGATACAAGATTCCTTTTCATTCCAGGAACAAGATACACATTATCTAATATAATGAATCTATCTCCAAAAAACAACTTCAAATCTCCCACTGATTTTGCTGAGACAACCTCTCCTGTTCCAACCCTCAGAGTTATCTCGCCTTCCGCAAGCGTTCTCCAGGAACTAGTTTCCTGAAAAGAAGAACAAATATGATTAGTCGCCCCTGAATTCAGTATCCAGGAAGAGTCATCACTCTCCACTAAACATGTTTCAACAACTAGTAAATCATATTTACCTTGTTTTGGCTTTTCAACTTTCTTCTCTGCAAGGTACTTTGGGCAGTTTCTTTTCGAATGCCCATTCTCGTTGCAGTGGAAACATTTTCCTTTATCTGCAAGTTGAGCCTTGCTTTTGTGGTCTTTAAAAGTTTTACTTTTCCCCTTCCCTTTCTTTTTCATCGAAATACTCTTATTTTTAGAAGAAAAAGGGCGAGACTTCGTCCCAGAGGACGATCCTCTATAGAACTTTTTAGTGGTAGCAACATTTGCCTCCACTTCATGTCCCTTAGTTTTTAGGAGGGACTGATAAGTCTGAAGTGAAAGAATTTCGGCATGCATAGCGGAAGCATCGTTGGATCTAAGTACTCTTATTTTGTTAATTTAAAAAGAAAAAGCATGTAATTTGAAAATCAAAGACAATAATTTAGAAGTTACCTTTGAAGTTCAAATTCTTCTTGATTCCAAACTCGATCTTCGAACGTAACAGTCACGAACCACCACGAGAGTCTTCCCGACTATTCTCCGGCCTTAGAACGGGATTGTGGGATCCTTTGAGTGACTAATTTAAAAGAGAATTGAAGATGGAATTGGAGAGAATGGTAGAGAAATTGTCTTTACAATTTCTCAAAGTTCATCAAAATTCCAAGAAGAAGTCAATATCATTAACCCTTTGTATATATAGAAGACTACATGCAAAAACATGCAAAATTGAGTTAACAATAGGATGCCATGTAGAATCCACTCAATTTAGTGGGATTAGTGGCTTGATGTGGGATGAACACTTAGCAAAAAAGTTTGACTCATAAAACCACCAACAAATGGTTTTTCCCACTAACTCAAGAATTGGATTTTTCCACTAACTTAAGAATTGGATTTTTCCACTCACTTTAGTCATCAAAATGACTCTTGACTTTCAAGGTTTAGTGGAGTCAACATTTGACTTTTGACTTTCAAAGTTGTAGTCAATTGTCTTAAATTTGACTTTTGACTAACTTTGATCAAATTAATTCAATTTAAAAATTAATTCAAATAATTAATTTTAAATCAAATTAAATTAATATTAAATAATTAATTAAACAATTTAATTAATTCAAATTTAATATCCAATAAATCCAACACTAATCCCGATCATTCCCGATATACATGATTATGAATCCATATTCATATTTTCGATAATTAAATCTTATTTAAATATCACCATCTCTCTCTATTGTTCAATTCGCAATTGAACGTTATGTCGTTAAATATATCACATATATTTAACGTTAATTCCCTAATTCGAATTCGAACACATCGAATTCACTCGTCACACTGTTCTAAAGTTTAGTCCGATATGAGCTAGCAGGGGGACCTCATGGACCTACAGATCATGAGCTCCAACGATCCGAGATTAACTGATTAAACTCTTTAACCTAGTTAATCAACATTCGTTAACTATCAGGACATTCCACTATAGCCTAGTAGTTGCATTCTCCTCACTGTAGATATATTTATGTCCACTCGATATAACCATGATTAGTAAGTTGACCCTTCACAGGTTGTTCGTAATTTACGGTCGGGTCAAATATCTGTTTTACCCCCGTAATTACATCTTGCTCCTTAAGTCCCACTGATCCTCTAATGAACAATTGGTTTGTGATCCAATCACTAAACCGATTGGTATGTGATCTAATCACTATACCGAGTCCCTCTCGGGCCAATGAGAAGGTGGGGCCCCTTGTTCAAGACCTGGAGTCAGCACTTAAGGGAACAACCTATCTACTATCCCTAGAGACGGGTAGGAGTGAATTCCATCTTGCACCCTATGTCCCCAGCTATCTATCCGGTCTTACCCCTGAAATGGGAGGCATATTGAGTCGGCGCTGTTGAGCCACTCTCACCCATGCAGATCTAAGGATAATCCCGAATAAACAGGAGTTCATAGTTAGCTCAGGATTAAGGTCAAGTTACCTAGGTCATCGTTTTGAAATAGTCAGTCTTTAAAACAGTAAACAGCGTTATAAAGTAAGAGTGACTTATTTCGCGGTCCGGTCTAATGAAAACTCTTTGCATAGGACGCCCCCATTCACATGTCTCCACATGAACGATTCAGGATCACATCGTTTGTACTAAATACAAAATGGGCCGCATCCAATAGTGTCCCCAAGATAAGGTATCCAGCCTTATCCGTATACTATAGACCGTTTTTGCTATTTACTCGAACTTGATCCACTTTTATGTCTCCACATAAAGTTCAAGTATTCATGTTATAGCCATGGATCTTAGTTTATTGGATTTAGGGTTTTCAAAAATGAAATAAGCAATTCACATATTCAATAATAACTTTATTGAATAAACCTCAATAACACTTTATTGGTAATCAAATATGTTTATCGTTTACAAACCACGAGTTTTAGGACATAAAACCCAACAAACTCCCACTTGGACTAAAACTCCAGTGGTAATAAATATATATCCATATATATACATAATGTTGAGTTTTTCAAAATGAGAAATAAATACAATAAACTAAGGCATCACATACCCATAGTTTTCTCCCACTTGCCCTAGATTATACATCCTGTAGTCCTAGTCTCACTAGGTGACCCTCAAACACTTTAGCCGTGAGAGCCTTTGTAAATGGATCAGCAATGTTGTCCTTAGAGGCTATTGGTTTCACAATAACGTCTCCTCGTTGGACGATCTCTCGAATGAGATGATATTTTCGCTCAATATGTTTCCCGCGTTTATGGCTCCTTGGCTCTTTTGAATTTGCAACTGCTCCACTGTTATCACAAAAGAGAGTGATAGGCAGATGCATATTTGGAACAACTTCCAAATCGTTCAAAAACTTTCTAAGCCACACAGCTTCTTTTGCTGCTTCACAGGCAGCTACGTATTCTGCTTCCATAGTGGAGTCAGCAACACAACTTTGCTTGATACTCCGCCATACTACAGCTCCTCCATTCAGAGTGAACACTGATCCCGATGTTGATTTTCTTGAATCTCTATCCGACTGGAAATCAGAATCAGTGTATCCTGTAAGAATCAGATCCTTACCTTTATACACGAGCATGTAATCCCTCGTTCTCCTAAGATACTTGAGGATATTCTTAACGGTTGTCCAATGTATAAGTCCAGGATTGGACTGAAACCTGCTGACAACACCTACTGCATAGCATATGTCGGGTCGTGTACACAACATAGCATACATCAGACTTCCAACTGCCGATGCATAGGGAATGCGTCTCATATCCTCAACTTCTTGAGGTGTCTTAGGACATTGTTCCTTCGACAAGTGAATTCCATGCCTGAAGGGTAGCAAACCCCTCTTGGAATTCTGCATTTTATATCTTGACAACATCTTGTCAATATAGGATGCTTGAGACATGGCTAATGTTCTATTCTTGCGGTTCCGAACTATTTGGATCCCAAGAATATATTGAGCTTCTCCCAAATCTTTCATTTGGAATTGAGTTGCTAGCCATTTCTTGACGTCAGTCAGGCATCTTACATCATTCCCAATGAGTAAGATATCATCGACATATAATACGAGGAATGCTACAGATGTTTTGACAATCTTCTTGTAAACACAAGGTTCGTCAATGTTTTGTTCAAAACCATAAGATTTGATCGCAGTATCAAACCTTATATTCCAGCATCTAGATGCTTGTTTCAACCCATAAATGGATCGTTTAAGCTTACAAACTTTTTGTTCTTGATGTTGTATTATAAACCCCTCTGGTTGAGACATATAGATACTCTCTTCAAGATTGCCATTCAGAAAGGCTGTCTTGACATCCATTTGCCAAATCTCATAGTCATAATATGTGGCAATGGACAAGAGTATTCTAATTGATTTTAACATGACAACAGGAGAGAAGGTTTCATCATAGTCTACCCCCTCTCTCTGGGTATAACCCTTTGTCACTAATCGAGCTTTAAAGGTCTGTACCTTACCAGCTTGGTCTCGTTTCCTTTTGTAGATCCATTTACAACCAATAGGTTTTACCCCATCTGGTTGATCTACAAGTTCCCAGACGGAATTGAAGTACATCGACTCCATTTCGAGGTCCATGGCTTTGATCCATTGATCTTTGTCAACATCATTCATTGCCTGTTTATAGGTCAATGGATCCTCTATTCCATCATCTGGTATGATGATTTGAGTTTCTACTAAACCCATGTAACGGTCAGGTTGTTGCACAACTCTCCCACTACGTCGAGGCATTCTCAACTCTTGAGATGGATGTGAGTAATCAGAAGTATTAGCTCCATCAACAACTCTTGTTGAGGGTCCAATCTCATCAACAACTCTTGTTGATCTATCTGTAGCTTATTTAGAAATTTCACGCAATACTAGTTTACTGCGAGGTTGATGATCTCTCATGTGATCTTCTTCGAGAAAAGTAGCATTTGTCGATACAAATACTTTATTTTCTTCTGGATCAAAGAAGTATCCAGCTTTCGATTCTTTTGGGTAGCCTATGAATAAACATACTTTTGAACGACGTTCCAATTTCTTAGGGTTTTGCACCAACACATGTGTCGGGCATCCCCAGATCCTGAAGTGACGTAAACTAGTTTTACGCCCTCTCCATAACTCATAAGGTGTTCCAGTAACACTTTTAGAGGGAACATTGTTCAAAATGTAGGCAGCAGTCTCTACTGCATATCCCCAAAACGAATCAGGCAAATGAGCATAGCTCATCATCGATCGAACCATGTCTAACAAGGTTCTGTTTCTTCTCTCCGATACACCGTTTTGCTGTGGCGTACTAGGTGCAGAGAGTTGTGACTGGATTCCATGTTCTATCCAATAGTCCTGGAATCTTAGGTCCATGTACTCTCCACCTCGATCTGATCGAAGTGTCTTAATTGTTTTACCTAATAAGTTTTCAACTTCTGCCTTATACTCCTTGAACTTTTCAAGAGCTTCGGACTTATGATGTATTAGGTAAACATAACCGTACCTTGAATAGTCATCTATGAAACTGATGAAATATTCATATCCTCCTCGTGCTTTGACATTCATTGGTCCACAAAGGTCCGAATGCACGAGTTCTAAGGATTCTTTGGCTCTAAGACCTTTTCCAGTAAAAGATCTTTTCGTCATTTTCCCCTCAAGACAAGACTCACATGCTGGTAAAGAGTTGTCTTCTAACTGGCTTAGATGACCATTCTTAACCAATCTCTCAATCCTATTGAGATTAATGTGGCCAAGTCTTAAGTGCCAAAGATATGTACTTGAAGAAACTTTTTGCCTTTTGTTTCGCGTCTCAGCCGTTTTAAACATCTCGATATTTAAAATAGCTTTCGCTCTGGTCGGTTTTAACTTATATAAGTTGTTTTCTAGTTTTGCAGAACAAATAGGAATACCTCTTTTGGTAATGAACACTTCATTAATTTCAAAAGATACTTTATACAATTGTTCTAACAAACAAGAGATAGATACAAGATTCCTTTTCATTCCAGGAACAAGATACACATTATCTAATATAATGAATCTATCTCCAAAAAACAACTTTAAATCTCCCACTGATTTTGCTGAGACAACCTCTCCTGTTCCAACCCTGAGAGTTATCTCGCCTTCCGCAAGCGTTCTCCAGGAACTAGTTTCCTGAAAAGAAGAGCAAATATGATTAGTGGCCCCTGAATCCAGTATCCAAGAAGAGTCATCACTCTCCACTAAACATGTTTCAACAACTAGTAAATCATATTTACCTTGTTTTGCCTTTTCAGCTTTCTTCTCAGCAAGGTACTTTGGGCAGTTTCTTTTCCAGTGCCCATTCTCGTTGCAGTGGAAACATTTTCCTTTATCTGCAACTTGAGCCTTGCTTTTGCGGTCATTAGGAGTTTTACTTTTCCCCTTCCCTTTCTTTTTCATCGAAATACTCTTATTTTTAGAAGAAGAAGGGCCAGACTTCGTTCCAGAGGACGATCCTTTATAGAACTTTTTAGTGGTAGCAACATTTGCCTCCACTTCATGTCCCTTAGTTTTCAGGAGGGACTGATAAGTCTGAAGCTCATTCAGAAGAGTAGTCAAGTTATATTCAATTTTGTTCATCATCGCATTTGTGCGGAACTGTAGGAAGCTCTTCGGAAGAGACTCCAGAATAAAACTGACCTGACTCTTCTCATCTATGACAGCTCCATTTACTTCTGCCACATTGAAATGGACCATCATGTCCAGGACATGTTCTCTAACAGAGGTCCCTTCTCTCATGCGACAGTTATAAACGTACTTGATGGCATCATGCCTAAGGGAGAAGGACGGTTGTCCAAACATCCCCTTCAGAGATTCCATAATCTCTTTGGCAGCACCCATACCATCGTGTTTCTTAGCCAATACATCAGATATGCTGGCCAGAATGTAGACGCGGGCTTTATCATTTGCCCTTGTCCATCTGTCATATGCATCCCGAACATTTCGGTTTGCATTTGTGCCGGGGTTTTGAGGACACTCCTCAGTTAAAACGAACCTTAGATCATCAATTACCAGTATTGTGTTTAAATTTGATTTCCACGTTGCGTAATTATCCCCGTTAAGTTTCTCAGAAGCTAGTAACTGTACTATTGAGTTGGACATGCTGAAAAATATAAACATATCGTATTTAGTGAAATTGCTATTACCCTTTTATATTATCCAATCAAGTTTTAGCAAAAGTAATAATGTACCCATCATTTATTCTTTATTGCAACGATACTACAAAGGTTTAAAGCAACATCCACCTAGGGGCAGTCTATCACTCCTCCTTTGAATTGAGACAATCTCAGCTAATCACTATTACCAGAATAACTCATATTCCAATAGATCTTTTAGCTATCGTTTACTTTGGTCAAGAAGTTACTAACACTTAGTAATTCTTGTAAGTGTGACCCTCCATTTTCAGACCTCAGAGATCGGAATCAACAAGCTCCCGAAGTTGGAAAGACAATGCTGAAAACGGACCTATGAGACCCTATCCATTTATGGAGTTCGCGGTGTTCCGAATCCCATGATACAGCCCTCCTAAGGGGTGGTCGCTCCCAGGGCAGACTCGCATGCGCATCATGGGAATCTCACGATGCAACCTAATGGAGGAGACCGTAGGATGTGTTGACACACAACCTTCGCCCACTTACTATGAACGACTTCCCCTATTCACCTTGTTATTGACTCATGCAAATACTTTCCTACTGGAGGTCGCTCCCAGGGCGACTCGAAGCCGAGCATGAATCTCACGGTGTGAACTCTTAGGGACGTAGGAGCTGAAAACATTTTTCCTCCCACTGAAGTGTTCTAGACGGTTGGGTATGATTTTACTTAGGCATATATTTTGGCTAACTAAAACATATCCTAAGTCTAGGTAATATTTCCGAGTATAACGTTTATACTGGATTTTAACCTATGATGTCTAGGTGATAAAACTTTTTAAAACCTCACATCACTCACGCATGCTCATAAAACCGGGTTAGCTAAACTCAAACGCCAGTTCGATGCCCAGGTAGGAGGTGTTCCGTAAACCGTCAACTTAAATACCCCCAAGCTAAGACAGCATCTTACCGGGTGAGTTTTTCTTGTAACCGAAGTTTTACAAGATATCGACCTATTTTAACTATTAAAATAGGAGATTGCTTGGTAGTTAACCCTAAATGAGCATGCATTTATCTTTGTTATAAGTTTTAATGTGTAATTCATTTTATAACACTTATAAAAAAAACTTATAACATACATCTAACATGCTTTTATATAACAATTATATAAAATCATTCCATGCAAAAATATAACAACTTATATGAAATCTCATGGAATCCTAAACATGCATACTTATATTATAACACTTATAACATACTTTCAATGCATGTTTCATGCTTATCCTATGGTGGGATTTTAAATCTACATGGCATACAATATGCACACAAGATTATGTTTATTAAAACTATACATTCACAATGCATAAATAAATAAACCACACTAAAAATGGATTGGTTTTGGCATCCTAAACAAGCATTTACCTAAATTATTACAATAATAAAATAGGAAAAAGTCTTGAACCGCCCCCGAACACTTCGAATCGGCTCGAACCGCTTGTAAGTTGTGGAATTGCACGAACCGCCGCCGAACCGAACCGAACCGCCACTTGACGCCTTTTCCAATTTTGATAAATTACATCCTAAAATGGACTCTAATGACTCTACAAAAATTACATACTCTTTGTAACACATTAAAGCCCATTACAAGGCAATTACAATAATTATTACAAATTGGAAAAGAAATGGATGCCAAAGACCAAAAATTTCCATTTTAGCACACATACATTCATCACATGAATTACTACCCACCAACTCTAAATTAACCAAAAAAGAGTACTTAAAGCATGCTCTGATACCATTTGAAAGAATTTCGGCATGCATAGCGGAAGCATCGTTGGATCTAAGTACTCTTATTTTGTTAATTTAAAAAGAAAAAGCATGTAATTTGAAAATCAAAGACAATAATTTAGAAGTTACCTTTGAAGTTCAAATTCTTCTTGATTCCAAACTCGATCTTCGAACGTAACAGTCACGAACCACCACGAGAGTCTTCCCGACTATTCTCCGGCCTTAGAACGGGATTGTGGGATCCTTTGAGTGACTAATTTAAAAGAGAATTGAAGATGGAATTGGAGAGAATGGTAGAGAAATTGTCTTTACAATTTCTCAAAGTTCATCAAAATTCCAAGAAGAAGTCAATCTCATTAACCCTTTGTATATATAGAAGACTACATGCAAAAACATGCAAAATTGAGTTAACAATAGGATGCCATGTAGAATCCACTCAATTTAGTGGGATTAGTGGCTTGATGTGGGATGAACACTTAGCAAAAAAGTTTGACTCATAAAACCACCAACAAATGGTTTTTCCCACTAACTCAAGAATTGGATTTTTCCACTAACTTAAGAATTGGATTTTTCCACTCACTTTAGTCATCAAAATGACTCTTGACTTTCAAGGTTTAGTGGAGTCAACATTTGACTTTTGACTTTCAAAGTTGTAGTCAATTGTCTTAAATTTGACTTTTGACTAACTTTGATCAAATTAATTCAATTTAAAAATTAATTCAAATAATTAATTTTAAATCAAATTAAATTAATATTAAATAATTAATTAAACAATTTAATTAATTCAAATTTAATATCCAATAAATCCAAGACTAATCCCGATCATTCCCGATATACATGATTATGAATCCATATTCATATTTTCGATAATTAAATCTTATTTAAATATCACCATCTCTCTCTATTGTTCAATTCGCAATTGAACGTTATGTCGTTAAATATATCACATATATTTAACGTTAATTCCCTAATTCGAATTCGAACACTTCGAATTCACTCGTCACACTGTTCTAAAGTTTAGTCCGATATGAGCTAGCAGGGGGACCTCATGGACCTACAGATCATGAGCTCCAACGATCCGAGATTAACTGATTAAACTCTTTAACCTAGTTAATCAACATTCGTTAACTATCAGGACATTCCACTATAGCCTAGTAGTTGCATTCTCCTCACTGTAGATATAGAGTAAGACCGGATAGATAGCTGGGGACATAGGGTGCAAGATGGAATTCACTCCTACCCGTCTCTAGCGATAGTAGATAGGTTGTTCCCTTAAGTGTTGACTCCAGGTCTTGAACAAGGGGCCCCACCTTCTCATTGGCCCGAGAGGGACTCGGTATAGTGATTAGATCACATACCAATTGGTTTTTTAAAATGAAATAAGCAATTCACATATTCAATAATAACTTTATTGAATAAACCTCAATAACACTTTATTGGTAATCAAATATGTTTATCGTTTACAAACCACGAGTTTTAGGACATAAAACCCAACATGAAGCTCATTCAAAAGAGTAGTCAAGTTATATTCAATTTTGTTGATCATCGCATTTTTGCGGAACTGTAGGAAGCTCTTCGGAAGAGACTGTAGAATAAAACTGACCTGACTCTTCTCATCTATGACACCTCCATTTACTTCTGCCACATTGAAATGGACCATCATGTCCAGGACATGTTCTTTAACAGAGGTCCCTTCTCTCATGCGACAGTTATAAACATATTTGATGGCATCATGCCTAAGGGAGAATGACGGTTGTCCAAACATTCCCTTCAGGGATTCCATAATCTCTTTGGCAGCACCCATACCATCGTGTTTCTTAGCCAGTGCATCAGATATGTTGGCCAGAATGTAGACGTGGGCTTTATCATTTGCCCTTGTCCATCTGTCATATGCATCCCGAACATTTCGGTTTGAATTTGTGCAAGGGTTTGGAGGACACTCCTCAGTTAAAACGAACCTTAGATCATCAATTACAAGTATTGTGTTTAAATTTGGTTTCCACGTTGCGTAATTATCCCCGTTAAGTTTCTCAGAAGCTAGTAACTGTACTATTGAGTTGGACATGCTGAAAAAAGTAAACATATTGCAACGATACTACAAAGGTTTAGAGCAACATCCACCTAGGGGCAGTCTATCACTCCTCCTTTGAATTGAGACAATCTCAAGTAATCACTATTACCAGAATAACTCCTATTCCAATAGATCTTTTAGCTATCGTTTACTTTGGTGAAGAAGTTACTAACACTTAGTAATTCTTGTAAGTGTGACCCTCCATTTTCAGACCTCAGAGATCGGAATCAACAAGCTCCCGAAGTTGGAAAGATGTTGCGTGCTCAATGTGTAAAAGAAATAAGCAATAAGTGAGAGAGAGCACTAAGAACATGCAAGCATACATGATCTTGTAGCAAGTAGTAAGTATTTTTTCATTCGTTTTCCCACAGAGATTTATTATTAGCTACTCGTGAAGTGTATTGTTAAGCAAGAATGGGTGGATTTGATGGGGTAGATTTGGTTTAAAAATGCCTAATCACTAATGAATATATAAAGGATAGCAACATGAACAAGTGCAAGTCAATGATCAACTCAAACGTAAAGAGAAGAGATTAATAAACGAAGAGAAAAATAGCTAAGCAGAATTTTTAACTTAGTAGAATTGCGAGAACAGCAATTTTACCGCAATGTTACTAACAACGAAAGTGTGTAAAATGGAGAAATAAGGGCTACTAACGACTCCTCTATAGGCATTTTCACACGATTCTCAAGCATTGGATCAACTCACTATGCATCAAACTAACTCATTCTCATGTATCTTCCAATTTCATGCATTAGATTCTTTAGTTTACTCATGTCCAAGTAAGGTCTTAAGCATCTTGTTAAACCAGTAAGTTATGATTTGTACTAGGAAAACGCCTATTCCTAGGTCGTTTTCTGGCTACCTTGAGAGGCTAGCATGAGTGTATGACTCTGAACTCTTACTCCTTCCAGAGGTTAGGAGTTCTTTGGACAAAATGGATGGTCAATCGAAATTGCCCGTGGGATGAAGCTTACATACAATCAATGCATTCGAGAGCTATCCTACATGCTTGGTTCACGTGTTTTAGCCTATAGTATTGTCATTAGCATGCCCCTATGTGACTTAGTTACTCATGGATGTAGAGAGAACAGAAAGAATAGATGAAGTAGACATGCTTAGAAGAAAATTAAAGACAAAACAGCAAGGAAAAACAGTAGGCAGAGAAGATAAAGACAAAGTGCAAAATGATGAATTGTGCTTTGATTAATCAATTGTTTGAATGAACAGATGAAGACTTAAAGTTACTAACATAAGGACAAAAAGCAACGAAATGGAATGGATTAACTAATGGAAAAGAAATAACAACAAAACGGTGCTGGAAATGAAAAGTAAAGACAAAAAGCAATAAAAATGAGCTTGATCGCCTCGTCGCAGACGCCTCGGCTGAAGGGTGAGAAAGGTAAGCCTTGCTTGGATGAATCCAATCAGAAGAGAAGATGAATCTTCTCTCCTTCCTATCAGATTGTCGACTCCAACAGCTGAACCTCTCAAACCAACAGACGGAGAAGAGAAAGAATGGAAAAGACTGCGCTGCGAAGAGACTTCTACGCTTTCGGATGATGATTAAACCCTCCTCTTTGACCTCCTTTTATGGTATTCTGCAGGTGCGATTGGGCCAAGGAGAACCATCCATCCTCAACGTCGTACTTCAAAATGGATGGAGGAGAAAGAACGAATCCCTGAAATATCGGATCACAACAGAAAAAGGTTAGCCAACTTACGGATTTCACTTAAAACATTGCGGTTTTAGCAATGTTTCCGCAATGCCTCCGCAATGCACAATTTTCATTCTTCTAACTTCGTTTTTCATTCTTTTTCTCTCCTTTTGCATACAAGTCCTAATTTAGCTTCCCTCTTCTAATTCTCATATATAAGTATAGGTTTAAGCTAAATCCTATCAAAAACACTCACAAATGCACAACTTCCTAACACAAATAAGTCCTAAAATAGTCACTTTTGGAGACGTAATTGGTAGATGTACTTTTGGGGTACTCCAAATTCAAGCTGTCGAGGCTTGCCAAAATACAATTTATAAACCCGAATACACCGAGCTATTTGTAGCTAAGTGGCAACGGGGTCGATCCACAGGGAAATAAGAAATTTAATCTAACTAAGTCTAAATTGCTAGAAGTAAAAGAATGCACAAATTAAAGAATGGTAATTTGGTTTTGGGGGAAGGGAGCTCCTAATTATGCTAACGGAAAATTAAATGATAACGTGCAAAAATTAAACGGTTGTGCTTAACTTCGAGAAGTGGACTTGCTCGTTATGGATGTTCGGATCATTGATACGGTTTACGCGTTAGCTAATTCATGCACACAATTCATTTAGTTAATCCTAACTCAAACGACCCAAAGGAATTAATTAGAAGCGTGCAATTCTAATTAAACTTATCCAATAATCTATCCAAGGTAGCGACCCCTAAATCGATTACGTGCTAGTGACGGGAACATTGCGACGGCCTAATCCTAAGGCTAAACCGGTTTCTCTCTTGCCTTAAGCCTAACATGAAAACGTTAATTAATTCAGTTTACCAATGTCACTTTGGGCCGAACTAATTAGCCATGCTTAGACCCGTGCTACCTAGCGGTATAGGCAATTATACGTCCCAACCTTTAGCCCTCTATCATGCATAAGAATTAGAGCGTCAATCTAATTTAGCTACACATGCTAGAATTTGATGAAGAACAAGCAAGAGAATGCATAATCAAGCTAATGTCTCAACATTTACAAAAGGGAAAAATCTCCCCAAACATCCAAAACTTACAAATCCAAACCCAAAATTAAGCACATACCTTGGTTTAGCCTTCCATGGAGGTTGGATTACTCCAATCCCCCATGGAAGAGCTTGGAATCATGCACAAAGAAGGAGAAGAAGTACAAAAATGGTGGAAAAACGCCTTGGAACCGAGAGGAGAAGCTTGGAGAAGAAGGAGGATTGAAAAGTGGCTGCAAATCTGCAACTTTCACGGTTTTTAAGCTCGGAGCGTCGAGACGCTAGGCCAGCGTCTCGACGCGGTGCCCTAAGTTGGCAGGCGCGCGCGCGGGGTAGCGTCGAGACGCTGCGCGCGGCGTCGAGCGAGCGTCGAGACGCTTGCGCTCGACGCTTGCTCTCGGGTGGATCTTCAAATGTACGCTTCAGAGTTCGGAGCGTCGAGACGCTCGGCCAGCGTCTCGACGCTGTCGTGCGCGGACATGGCGAGGCGGACACGGGCGTGGGCGCGCGGGCATGGGCGAGGCGGAGCGGGCGTGGGTGCGCGGGCATGGGCGAGGCGGAGCGGGCGCGCGCGCGGGCGCGCGCGCGTCTGGCCGTCTGGGCGCGGGCGTGCGGTGCTTGCGAGCGGCGCGCGCGGGCGCGCGCGCGTGCTGCGTTCGTTGGGCGCCTGGGCGCTGGGCGCCGGCGCTGCCCTCTCGGCTCTTAGCCCACTTTTGGGTCGTTTTGGCTCCCGAGCTCCGTTTGGCCTATCGTTTTGACCCGAACACTTCCCGAAACATGTTAAATGACCTTTTTAGCCCCGAAAATCATCAATGGACTTCCCGAGCTCTTCACCATGAAATCACCTACAAGGAAGCATTTTAATCAATATATATCATGGTTTTAGCTAGAATTAGGGACATTAAGATAGCTCTATTTTGGAGCTATCAAAATACCCCCGACCTAAATCTTGCTAGTCCTCGAGCAAGGTATACTCTAAATAATCTCCAAAGAATTAAATGCATGCTTGGACTCTAATTTCAATGCTTGTGAAACAAGGTACTTGTAGTAAATTCAAAACCATCAAAAGCATGCAAACGTTGAAATCATTTCAAAATTTAAACTCTTATTCCCTTACGGTTGTGTGTGTTTAGCACCTCTCAACCTAGCTCATGCAAGCCCGGAACAACCTTATATAGTCCTATAACTCGTTTTCCCCCTACTTATGGCGATAAGAACAGTCTAACGGCTTTTAGTGATAGGAATAGCAACAAAACATAAGGCCTAATTTTTATTCTTTTCTTTGAGTACTTTGTACTCATTTTCTTTTCTTTTGAACAACTTTTTTTTTTATTTTTCTCCTAGAGAGCCTAACACGTCAAGCCAAATTTAGCTTCACGTTTTTAAGGACCATTGCTCACTTCCATTAGTTCCCCTTTCATGCAGTGACAACCGTGGGTTACACGATCGCCCCTGGTTACACGGGCAACACAAGAAGGAGGAGCAACTCTAGAGGTTTTATTTTTCATGCATACTTTTTTTTTTTTATTTAGGCAATAGCTTCGCTATACACAAATGAGTTATTACTACTTCTACACATCAAGCCTCCCTAATGGTACCTTTCGGGGTGACAACAAGGTTTCAGACAAAATAAGATCAGTCTAGACCTACAGAACTGAGGATAAGAGTGCTATGTGCTCAGTGAATGTAGGGAAATAACATAAAAAAATTTAAAATAGGCTCAAAATGTGCATACATCGTCAAATTTTCGAATCATGCAAATACGGAGTGTTCACAAGCAAATCACAGACCGTCCTCATCGGACACATGCATTCAGATTCTAATCTAACAGCCAGAGTACACATATGCTCGACAACTACTAAGAAGTCTCATCTCTATGTATCAACAAACTCCACCCCCCACCTTAAGATATGCATTGTCCCCAATGCATTCAACTATAAAAACAATAGAATTCTAAGGGAATAGAAAACCTCCCCTGAATTTTATGGAGCTGACGGGTGGAGATGTGCACCAACGTCCTCCAATGGGCTCTCGAATCGTCGACCGTTCCACCTTTTCTCCTAGGAAAACAAGAAAACAAACAACAACTCAAAAGCAAATAAAATCAAAAGCAAAGCGATAAATGACAAAAATACAGTTCAAACTCGGGTGCCTCCGAGAAGCGCAAATTTTTAAAGTCGATTGCTCGACTGTATTCACTCTTCCACTCATCCATAGTCGAACTTGGAAGATGCCCCATCCATCTTCCTAATCACCTCTTTCCTGCGAAAATCCATGAACAGTTCTTTCTCTCGCGCCTTCTGCGCACATGCAACATCAATTTTAAATTTAACAGATTTTGTAAAGGGTTGATCCCCTAAAATTGATGCAAAAACATGAGAGAAATTTTCATGCATTCTTAAAGCGTAAGGATCAGCATGAAAGAACGGGTCATTTACTTTGCCCAAAACATCTTCCACCTTTTCCAAGGGGTGCACATAAGAATTATCAACCAAATGCAAAGTAGAACCATATTCATGCAAGTCATTCATTTTAGGCTTATTAAAAACAGCATGCGACTCAACATTAACCGATGGCTCTAAATCTAGCATGGCTTGATTAATCATTTCATTTTCAGTAGTGCAAGGTAAAATGGAAGGAAGTAGATTAGCAGGATTCTCAACAGTTGTCAAAGCAGAAACAGATGAATCACAAAATTCAGTCAAGGATGGTTCATGCAACTCATGATCATCAAAAAGTTCAGTTAAAAATAATGGGTCATCCCCATCCTCAACAGTCATGCATTCATTACGAGCTACAGATTCAAAAGTGTCTACTTGACAAAGAGAGAAGACATCATCAACATGCTCTTCTACATCGGGCAAATGCATCTCAACAACCTCTCCGCCATACTCAACAGATAATATGCCCTTATCCACATTAATTTTAGTTTTAGCAGTTTTCATAAAGGGCCTACCTAATAAGATCGAAGCATGCGAAGAGGAATAATTTTCATCCATTTTCAGAACATAAAAGTCAACAGGAAAAATTAATTCATTAACTTGCACTAACACATCTTCAATAATTCCTAAAGGATGCACAGAAGTTCTATCAGCAAGTTGAATAATTGTTCCTGTTTTAGTCATTCCTTTCAGTTTCAGTTTCTGATAAATGGAATACGGCATAACACTAATGGAGGCTCCTAGATCGAGCATTGCTCTTCTAATATGCATACCTCCAATCTTACAAGGGAGAGAGAACATACCTGGATCGTCGCATTTTTCTGGTAAGTTCTTCGTGATTAAAGCGGAGACATTTTTACTTACCACGACGCGCTCTTTCTCTTTTGTCTTCCTCTTGTTGGTGCATAACTCCTTCAGGAACTTAGCGTACCTTGGGATTTGCTTGATGGCATCCAACAGAGGGATGTTGATCTCTACTTTCTTGAATGTGTTTAAGAACTCCTCCTCGTAGTTTTCCTTGGGCGGTCTCGCTAACCTGCTAGGAAAAGGAGCCTTAGGCACATAAACTCTAGTGCACGTAGGATCGAAATTTACCCCATGCCACCGTGGTTCGGGATTTTCTGTCTGTGGCTCAACGTGGCCATGATCGACTTCCACTGGCGGGGTACTCGTGGGAAGCTACTTCCCACTTCTCAAAGTGATGGCACTCAAACTCTCAGTTTTCTCTTCCATTCTGTTGATCTTGCAAGTCATCTGAGACATTTCTTCCTTAATTCCTTGCATCTGAGTGCCAACGTTATCGAGCTTGGACGAGGTGATCGTAAGGATAGCTTGCAACATGTCCTCAACAGATTTACCTGAAACAGAAGATTGGACTTTCAGAACATCATCCTTTAAGGCAAGAACAGTATTACTTACCTCGAAAAGCTGAGCCTTAAGCTCTTCCACATCCTTCTTCAGGCGAGCCTTCTCCTTGTCTCCATCTTCACTCCGCTCTAAGCTTATAGCTATGTTAGAAATTAAAACTCTAGCTTCAGCGGGTGTCTTGTCCATGAGCGAGCCTCCACTAGCGGCGTCTATCATCTGCTGCCCTTGGGGAAGCAAACCGTAGTAAAAACCCTGAATGAGGGACTGTTCGGCTATTTGATGATTGGGGCAATCCTCGCATAATCGACCAAACCTCTCCCAGCACTCAAGAACGCTCTCTTCAGCTCCCTGCTCAATTTTTAGTATCTCCTTTCTGAGGGCGGCGACCTTGGGAGGTGGAAAATACTTCGCATAAAACGCTCCCTGCAGCTCTTCCCAAGAAGTGATGGACCCAGTCGGAAGGTAATGCATCCAATCTCTCGCCTTCTCCTTCAAGGTGAAAGGAAAGGTCCTGAGATGGAGTTGATCTGCAGTGGTGTCATCGGTCCTGAATGACGCACACACCATCTTGAATGCCTTGAGGTGTCTGACGGGATCCTCATCTGTATTACCACAAAAAGAAGGTAATAAGTTAATCAGACCAGCTTTAAGTTCAAAATTACCTGCAGCTACCGGATACAAGATACTCGATGTGTTCCGGCCTAGCTCAGATGATGCAAGCTGCCTCATGGTTCTTTGATGCTCATAATTACCCACGACCTCCATCTTGGCGCTTCTTTTAAATTTTCAAAGAATGCTGCGCTCCAAAAACTCAAACAAAACGCGTAAAATAATACAAAAGAATTAAACTGTACACAAAGTAAGAAAAAAATTTTAAAACCAACAAACTAAACTTAACTAAACTAAATTAATTAAGTCCCCGGCAACGGCGCCAATTTTGGTAGATGTACTTTTGGGGTACTCCAAATTCAAGCTGCCGAGGCTTGCCAAAATACAATTTATAAACCCGAATACACCGAGCTATTTGTAGCTAAGTGGCAACGGGGTCGATCCACAGGGAAATAAGAAATTTAATCTAACTAAGTCTAAATTGCTAGAAGTAAAAGAATGCACAAATTAAAGAATGGTAATTTGGTTTTGGGGGAAGGGAGCTCCTAATTATGCTAACGGAAAATTAAATGATAACGTGCAAAAATTAAACGGTTGTGCTTAACTTCGAGAAGTGGACTTGCTCGTTATGGATGTTCGGATCATTGATACGGTTTACGCGTTAGCTAATTCATGCACACAATTCATTTAGTTAATCCTAACTCAAATGACCCAAAGGAATTAATTAGAAGCGTGCAATTCTAATTAAACTTAGCCAATAATCTATCCAAGGTAGCGACCCCTAAATCGATTACGTGCTAGTGACGGGAACATTGCGACGGCCTAATCCTAAGGCTAAACCGGTTTCTCTCTTGCCTTAAGCCTAACATGAAAACGTTAATTAATTCAGTTTACCAATGTCACTTTGGGCCGAACTAATTAGCCATGCTTAGACTCGTGCTACCTAGCGGTATAGGCAATTATACGTCCCAACCTTTAGCCCTCTATCATGCATAAGAATTAGAGCGTCAATCTAATTTAGCTACACATGCTAGAATTTGATGAAGAACAAGCAAGAGAATGCATAATCAAGCTAATGTCTCAACATTTACAAAAGGGAAAAATCTCCCCAAACATCCAAAACTTACAAATCCAAACCCAAAATTAAGCACATACCTTGGTTTAGCCTTCCATGGAGGTTGGATTACTCCAATCCCCCATGGAAGAGCTTGGAATCATGCACAAAGAAGGAGAAGAAGTACAAAAATGGTGGAAAAACGCCTTGGAACCGAGAGGAGAAGCTTGGAGAAGAAGGAGGATTGAAAAGTGGCTGCAAATCTGCAACTTTCACGGTTTTTAAGCTCGGAGCGTCGAGACGCTAGGCCAGCGTCTCGACGCGGTGCCCTAAGTTGGCAGGCGCGCGCGCGGGGTAGCGTCGAGACGCTTGCGCTCGACGCTTGCTCTCGGGTGGATCTTCAAATGTACGCTTCAGAGTTCGGAGCGTCGAGACGCTCGGCCAGCGTCTCGACTCTGTCGCGCGCGGACATGGCGAGGCGGACACAGGCGTGGGCGCGCGGGCATGGGCGAGGCGGAGCGGGCGTGGGTGCGCGGGCATGGGCGAGGCGGAGCGGGCGCGCGCGTCTGGCCGTCTGGGCGCGGGCGTGCGGTGCTTGCGAGCGGCGCGCGCGGGCGCGCGCGCGTGCTGCGTTCGTTGGGCGCCTGGGCGCTGCCCTCTCGGCTCTTAGCCCACTTTTGGGTCGTTTTGGCTCCCGAGCTCCGTTTGGCCTATCGTTTTGACCCGAACACTTCCCGAAACATGTTAAATGACCTTTTTAGCCCCGAAAATCATCAATGGACTTCCCGAGCTCTTCACCATGAAATCACCTACAAGGAAGCATTTTAATCAATATATATCATGGTTTTAGCTAGAATTAGGGACATTAAGATAGCTCTATTTTGGAGCTATCAGTAATACACCCCCAAACTTAAGGTTTTGCTCGTCCTCGAGCAAACTAAGGACTTGCCTAGGCTGCTGTTTTATCCTCTCTAACCACTTGCTGACTCCCCTAAATTCCTATCTATAGCAGTGCTGTCCTGTGACACGCTTCTAAGTTTACAACTACCCTCTTATTTTGCTTCTTCTGACTTTGCACGCCTAATGCTCCTACTGTTTCATTAACTCCCTACGGCTGATCTACTTGCCTTTGTCATATCGTGCAACTATCCCTAAGGTTTCAAATTCTACCTAGCTTTACCCCAGACTTAGTACATGCTTCTAGTTTTTACTTTTGAGCTACCTAGGATTCCTTAGAGTCATGCCAGTCTTAGTATTAACAGTGACAGTAGTACTTTTAAAGAACAACCTAAACCCTGGCATCACTACATTGGACATACATTCATCTCCCTAAACAACCCTACAAGCTACAACTTTGTGCTCAGCTAATTGAGGATCAGAGTTCTTTTTATTCAGGACATCTAAGCCACAAATTTGCAACTCCTAGGTATACATTCTTCTTCCCTACTTCTTCCTTTTTTCTTTCTTACTTTGGTGGAGCCTCTCCTTTGGTTGCCTTTTGATGCAATGCCACTTGTGGGTTACACACTTGGCACTGATTACTCAGCAACTTTGAGAGAGACACCCCTCTTTATTCTATTTTTCATTTTTTTTTTCAGCTCATCATTTTTTTGTAAAGGAGAAGAAGAATGCTTATGCTTTAAGGGAGAGAGGAATGTTCCTAGGCCTAAGGTGGCCTCCCCCAAACTTAAACTACTCATTGCCCCCAATGAGTGTCTGAGGTGGCACACCCCCAAACTTGTCGTAGAAGCATCTAGTCTAAGGTAAAACAAAGAGAATCTAAAAGCCCTAGGCATAGACAGAACATTCTGAAAGCAAACATCACAGCTGCAGAAATTTATAAAAACAGGCAGGGAAGGACTTAAAGCTATGCATGCTGCGCACTTTTAAGAGGTTAATTTAAACTATCAAAGGTGCCTTATGACACTCATCCAGCATGCATTTAGATAAGCTATATAAGGTAGTCGAGATAGCAGTAAAAGAACAAAATTAAACAGAACCAGCCTAACTAAACAGTCGGTCAAAAACATGCAATTACTAACAAAAATTGCGGATTCCGCAATTATTTCGCAATGGATACAGGGCAGGTATATCAGTGATCAAGGCCTCTTGCATGCTCTTTCCAGTCATTTAAGCTATACAAAAAGGAAACTAAACTAATCTACCTATTCAGCTACCATCAGACTACTGTTGGGTGCTCAATGTGTGAAATAAATAGCAATAAAAGAGAGAGAGCACTCAGAACATGCAAGCATACATGATCTTGTAAGCAAGTAGTAAGTATTTTTTCATTCGTTTTCCCACAGAGATTTATTATTAGCTACTCGTGAAGTGTATTGTTAAGAAAGAATGGGTGGAATTGATGGGGTAGAATTGGTTTTAAATTGTCTAAGTTCTAAGGAATTTGTAAAGGGTAGCAACATAAACAAGTGCAAGTCAATGATAAACTCAAATGAAAAGAGAAAAGATTAATAAACGAAGCAGAAAGTAGCTAAGCAGAATTTTTAACTTAGCAGAATTGCGGAAACAGCAATTCTACCGCAATGTTCCTAACAGCGAAAGTGTGTAAAATGGAGAAAGAAGGGCTACTAACGACTCCTCTATAGGCATTTTTATACGATTCTCAAGCACTGGATCAACTCACTATGCATCAAACTAACTCAATCTCATGTATCTTCCGATTTCATGCATTAGATTCTTTAGTTTACTCATGTCCAAGTAAGGTCTTAAGCATCTTGTTAAAGCAGAAAGATATGGTTTGTACTAGGAAAACGCCTATTCCTAGGTCGTTTTCTGGTTACCTTAAGAGGCTAGCATGAGTGTATGACTCTGAACTCTTACTCCTTCCAGAGGTTAGGAGTTCTTTGGACAAAATGGATGGCCAATCGAAATTGCCCGTGGGATGAAGCTTACATACAATCAATGCTTCGAGAGCTATCCTACATGCTTGGTTCACGTTTTTTAGCCTATAGTATGGTCATTAGCATGCCCCTATGTGACTTAGTTACTCATGGATGTAGAAAGAACAGAAATAAGAGATGAAGTAGACATGCTTAGAAGAGAAATAAGCTTAGAACAGCAAGGTAAAATAGTAGCAGCAAAAGTTAAGAAACTGTGAAATAACAAATTGTGCTTTGATTACGTGATTGTTTGAATGAACAACGGGAAGCTTAAAGTAGATAATGTAAAGACAGAAAGCAACGAAATGAAATGAACTAACTATTAGAAGAGAAACAACACTTAAACAAAGCTGGAATTTAGAAATGAAAGACAGAAAGCAGAAATTAAGCTTGAACGCCTCGTTGCGAATGCCTCGACTGAAGGGAGAGAAAGATCAGCCTTGCTTGGATGAATCCAATCGGGAGAGAAGAGGAATCTTCTCTCCTTCCTATCAGACTGTCGACTCCAATAGCTAAACCTCTCAAACCAACAGACGGATGAGAAAAACAGGAGAAAAGATGGAGCTGCGAAGAGGCTTCTACGCTTTCGGATGATGATCAAACCCTCTACTTTGACCCCTTTTTATAGTAATCTGCAGGTGCTTTTGGGCCAAGGAGAACCATCCATTTTCAACGTCGTACTTCAAAATGGATGGAGGAGAAAGAACGAATCCCTGAAATAACGGAAATTAACAGAAAAGATCAGTCAACTTACGGTTTTCACTTGAAACATTGAAGTTTCAGCAATGTTTCCGCAATGCTGTCGCAATGTAGTTTTTTCATTCTTTTACTTCGTTTTTCATCCCTTTTCTTTCCTTTTGCACACAAGTCCTAATTTAGCTACCTTCTTCTAATTATCATATATAAGCATAGGTTTAAGCTAAATCCTATCAAAAACACCTAAGAGTGTACATCTTTCTAAGATAAATTAGTCCTAAAAAGGCCACTTTTGGAGACGTAACACACCCCCAAACTTAAGGTTTTGCTCGTCCTCGAGCAATCTAAGGACTTTCCTAGGCTGCTGTTTCATCCTCTTTAACCACTTTCTGACTCCCCTATATCCCTATCTATAGCAGTGCTGTCCTGTGACACACTTCTAAGTTTACAACTAACCTCTTACATTTCTTCTTTTGACTCCGCACGCCTAGTACTTCTGCTGTTTCGTTAACTTACTACAACTGATCTACTTGCTCTTATCATATCGTGCATCTATCCCTAAGGTTTCAAATTCTGCCTAGCTTTACTCCAGACTTAGTACATGCTTCTAGCTTTTATTTTTAAATTACCTAGGATTCCTTAGAGTCATGCCAGTCTTAGTATTAACGGTGACAGTAGTACTTTTAGAGAACAACCTATACCCTGGCATCACTACATTGGATATACATTCATCTCCCTAAACAACCCTACAAGCTACAACTTTGTGCTTAGCTCATTGAGGATCAGAGTTCTTTTTATTCAGGACATCTAAGCCACAAAGTTGCAACTCCTAGGTCTACATTCTTCTTCCCTACTTCTTCCTTTTTGCTTTCTTACTTTGGTGGAGCCTCTCCTTTGGTTGCCTTTTGATGCAATGCCACTTGTGGGTTACACACTTGACACTGATTACTCAGCAACCTAAGAGAAACTCCCCTCTTTATTCTTTTTTTTTTTTTTTTATTTTGTTTTTCAGCTCATCATTTTTTTGTAAAGGAAAAGAAGAATGCTTATGCTTTAAGGGAGAGAGGAATGTTCCTAGGCCTAGGGTGGCCTCCCCCAAACTTAAACTACTCATTGTCCCCAATGAGTGTCTGAGGTGGCACACCCCCAAACTTGTCCTAGAAGCATCTAGTCTAAGGTAAAACAAAGAGAATCTAAAAGCCCTAGGCATAGACAGATCATTCTAAAAGAAAATATCACAGCAGCAGAAAATTGAAAAAACAGGCAGATAAGGACTTAAAGCTATGCATGCTGAGCACTTTTAAGAGGCTAATTTAAACTATCAAAGGTGTCTTATGACACTCTTCCAGCATGCTCTTAGATAAGCTATATAAGGTAGTCATGATAGCAGCAAAATACAAAATTTAAACAGCTCAGCCTAGCTAAACAGTCAGTCAAAAACATGCATTTACTAATAAAAATTGCGGATTCCGCAATTATTTCGCAATAGATACAGGGCAGATATAACAGTGATTAAGGTCCCTACGCATGCTTTTTCCAGTCATTCAAGCTATATAAAAATGAAACTAAACTAATCTACCTAATCAGCTATCATCAGACTACACTAAACAAATTTAAAACTTAAAACTAAAGAACTAAAACAGATCAAAACATTAACTCAAAACAGCATAATTCACATGGGAAAAATAAAAACAGCAGTTTGAATTTTTTCTTGTTATTTTAAGGGAACAGCAATACTCCCTTGAGTGCCTCGCACTCAGATGTCCTCCTCATCATCATTCCTTCTTGGTCTTGGCGGCACCCATGGAGTCAGGAGGTTCGTGGGAAAATCAGGGACGATGCATCCCAGTTGGTCAGCAACCTCCTTGTCCCTTGCCTGCGCATATGTGGCCCATTGAGTCATCCTCTTCTGCAGGTCCATCAGGCATGCCATGGACAGCGACTGAGCAGCAGCCAAACCATCCAGCTCGAACTCCATGTTCCCCTTCCTTCTCAACCTCAAGCCTGTAGGCAGCTCCAAGTGGCCTGTGTAGGCCATCTGCTTCTCCATTCGCTCGATGGGGACCCCTGCACGTAAACAGAGCTTAGTAATAGTATTAGGGAAGAAAAGTGGACCCTTACCCTTCTTGGCGCAGTCAGCAATGGAAGCTGCAATGACCTCGCCCACGTTGATTGTGAGACCTCGCATGATTGCATAGACCAGCAGTGATCTGCTCTGGTTGATTGTGGTCTCATGGGTCACGGAGGACAGCTTCCTCCGCACGAAGGAAAACCATACAGCCGCCTTGGCTGTGAGTTGGCACTCATGAGAGTGTGCCTCCCATTGCGCGATACTGTCCATGATGCTTCAGGCTGGCCAATGATCCGAATTGCCTCCTCCAAGACAGCTTCTGTAGGCTCATCAACGATCCTTGAATAATCAATGTGTTTTTGGCCTTTGAGGCCGTAAGCTTCGTTGATTGCCTTCGCTGAGAAGTCTACCTCGACTCCTCTGACCACAGACAGGCCCTCCTCAGAATTCCTCAAATTGGCGTAGAAGTCATACACCATGCTGGAGTAGGCTGGATTGGGTGGTCTGCACAGCTCCTCCCAACCGTGATTCATGATTCCTGCGCGCAAGAATTGCGGCAGGTCAGCAGGTCTGTCGAGGAATCCCTTCTCGTGCAGCAGCTCCCTCTTCCTCAGTTCAACGCCTCTAGACTCAACATCAGAGGAAACGTACCTCACTGACTGAGGCTCATCTTCAGGGTAAAGCTTGGCTTTCCCTTTGTCTTTCGGTTTGGCTGACTCAGCAGCCTCAATCTTGAGCTTCTTCAGAGATGGCTCATCACTCTCCTTCTCTGATGAAGGCGCCCTCTTGGCTTTCTTTTTCTTTGACTTCTTGGACCGTTTGGCCTTGACAACCTTGGCGGTCTTCTTCTTCTTCAACTTCGCCTTGGTTGTGATCTGCTGGAGGCAAGCCCCCAGTGTCTCGTCCATCGAATCATCCCTCTTCGCAGGGCTCTCAGGGCTGGCTTCCCTCAATGGAGAGAAGACCTCTTCTTCCTCAGCTTCCCCACTGCCCTGCGTCGATTCTTGATACTCTCCATATGGAAATTCAGGGTCAGGTTGTGGGGAAGTGGGCGACGCTTCAGGGCTGTCTACTGGTGGTGGAGTGCGTTCAGAACTCTATGGCGAAGGAGACAACTCAGGGCTTTGCGCTGGTGGAGATGGCGACAAGCTCTGCTTGGCTGAATCTTGTGACCGATGGTCACTTTCTTGACTCTCCACAGAGGGAGTCTTTTCCTTGCTTGCTTCTTCTGCCACCGCCATGCTCCATTTGCGCTACTTGGGTGTTCCTGCTGGTTCAGAGGGTCCAGCAGGTATCTCCGTAACTACCTTCCACTTCTTCTTGCGGATCGGCAGCTTGGGGAGTCGTTCAGTGCGCGCAGCCTCAGCGTCTGCAAGGGCAAGAAGTGCTTCCCTCGCAGCAATTTCAGCGTCGTCAGCCTTCTTCTTGGCCGCAGATCTTTCAGCTCTTGTTAGCACCATTGTCGTATTGTGGAATTCTGGAAAGAGGAATTGCAGATGAAGAGAAAGGCAGATTTCTTGGAGTTCAGATAATGGGAGAATCGTACGGATCATCGCGCCTCTAACGGATATAAATAATGATGAAAATCCCAACGGCTCTTTTCCGTTGCGGATCCAGCAATTCCAGCGCAATTCTAGTGACCGTTGGAGATTTTCTGAGTTTAAATGCCAATCTTTTCTCAACCGTATCTTTGATTTGGCCCAATATCTCCTCGATCTTTTTAGCTTGATTTCATCTCCTTGATTCCCTCTATTGATTCCCTACAAAAATAAATAAAATCAACATCAAATACTTAATTAAAATCACACAAAAATATACACAAACAGTAACCGGAAAATCGCAAAAAATAAACTAAGGCATGAGCCTCATATGGACGAGCACAGCAATCACTCGTCCTCTCTCGTTCTTGTTTTCATATTTCAGACAAAAGGAAGGCCGAGAGAGTCTTCACATCTCCTTCCTCATAGTAGTGCTTCAATCTTGCACCATTAACCATGAATGGTTGTCCTTGCTGCAGGTTCTTTATCTCGATGGCACCATGAACAAACACATTAGTTATTACAAATGGACCTGACCATCTAGACTTAAGTTTGCCTGGAAATAATTTCAATCGTGAGTTAAATAATAAGACAAGCTGGCCTTTCTTGAAGTCCTTAATCCTAAGTCTACTGTCGTGCCAAATCTTGGTCTTTTCCTTATACATTTTGGCATTTTCATAAGACATATACCTAAGCTCATCAAGCTCATGTAATTGCAAAGACCGCAATGTTCCCGCATCAGTCACGCAGTAATTTAACTCTTTTAGGGCCCAAAATGCTTTAATTTCTAACTCGAATGGCAAGTGACATGCTTTGCCATACACAAGTCTATAAGGAGACATACCTAGGGGTGTCTTATATGCAGCTCTATACGCCCAAAGTGCATCCTATAGTTTAAATGACCAGTCTTTTCTATTGGGTTTGACCACTTTTTCAAGTATGTTCTAAATCTCCCTATTTGAAATTTCAGCTTGGCCATTCGAATGTGGGTGATAAGGAGTGGCTACCATATGTCTAATATTATACTTAGCCAACACTCTCTCCATAGCCTTATTAATGAAATGTGTCCCCTCATCACTGATTATAGCACGAGGTGTCCCAAATCTAGTAAAAATATGTCTATGCAAGAATCTTATGACTGTTTTGGCATCATTATTTGGACATGTTATAGCCTCTACCCACTTAGATACATAGTCTACTGCTACAAGGATGTAAAGGTTACCTGATGATGGAGGAAATGGCCCCATGAAATCAATGCCCCACACATCAAAGAGCTCTAACTCTAAGATGTAAGTGAGAGGCATCTCATCCTTTCGACTCAGATTACCTGTCCTCTGGCATTCATCACAGCTGTGTGCATAGTTGTGGGCATCCTTAAAGATTGTTGGCCAATCGTAGCCACTCTGGAACACCTTTGCAGCTGTTCTTTGGCCACCAAAGTGTCCACCATAGGGTGCTGTATGGCAGTGCTGCAGCACAGACTTCGCCTCAGCAGCTGAAACACACTTCCTCAGCAGACCATCAGCACATGTCTTGTAAAGTGTTGGATCATCCCATATAAATTTCCTTGCTTCATGCAGGAACTTCTTCTTCTCTTGGCCTCCCTTGAAAGTTGGTAGTACCTGTGATGCAAGGAAGTTAGCAATGTCAGCAAACCAAGGTTCCTCATCGTTATCACGATGAGTCAATACAAAGACATGTTCATCAATAAAAGCATCAGAAACTGCGGTTTCCGCAATTTTTTCGCAATTGTGCTGCAATCTGGAAAGATGATCCGCAACCACATTTTCACATCCTTTCTTATCTCTAATGTCTAAATCAAATTCCTGCAGCAATAACACCCATCTAATCAACCTAGGCTTAGCATCAGCCTTCCTCATGAGGTACTTCAAAGCAGAATGGTCAGTGTACACGATTGTCCTAGTGCCTACAACGTAATTCCTAAACTTCTCACAAGCAAACACTACAGCTAGCATCTCCTTCTCAGTAGTTGTGTAATTACATTGTGCCTCATTAAGTGTCTTACTAGCATAGTATACAGGATGTGTTAACTTGTCAATCTTTTGTCCTAGCATGACCCATACAGCATAGTCACTTGCATAACATAACATCTCAAATGGGAGATCCCAATTTGGCCCTACTATAATAGGTGCTTTGACTAGTGCTTCTTTAAGGGTTTTCCAGGCTAGGAAACATTCTTTAGAGAAGATCAAGGGTTTGTTTAGCTCTAGAAGCTCACATAAAGGCTTGGAGATCTTAGAAAAGTTCTTAATGAACCTTCTATACAAGCCTGCATGCCCTAAGAAACTTCTAATGGCTTTTACATTTTGAGGTTCTACCAGCTTCTCTATTATCTCAATTTTGGCCCTATCGACCTCTACACCTGCCCTAGACACTATATGACCTAAGACAATCCCTTCATCCACCATGAAGTGGCACTTCTCCCAATTAAGTACTAGGTTAGTTTCCTCACACCTAGCCAGGACTTGTCCTAAGTTTTCTAGACAGTTTGTAAATGAATCTCCAAAGACTGAGAAATCATCCATGAATATCTCTATCATGGACTCATCCAAATCAGAGAAGATTGCCAACATGCACCTTTGGAATGTTGCCGGTGCATTGCATAAGCCAAAAGGCATTCTGCGAAAGGCAAATGTTCCAAAAGGGCAAGTGAAGGTAGTCTTTTCTTGGTCTTTGGGGTCTATAGTAATCTGGTTATACCCTGAATAACCGTCTAAGAAACAGTAATAAGCTCTACCAGCTATTCTATCTAACATTTGGTCAATGAATGGTAGAGGAAAATGGTCTTTTTTGGTTTCCTTATTTAATTTCCTATAATCCATGCAAACTCTCCATCCTGTGATAGTCCTAGTTGGAATCAGTTCATTGCTCTCATTGACTACCACAGTCATTCCTCCCTTCTTAGGTACACATTGTATAGGACTCACCCACTGGCTACTAGCTATAGGGAAGATCACACCAGCATCTAACCATTTTATTATTTCCTTTTTAACTACCTCTTTCATAGAGGGATTCAACCTACGTTGGTGATCTACTCGGGGTGTATGCTCTTCCTCTAATATAATCTTATGCATGCAATAAGAAGGGTTAATGCCTCTAATGTCAGCAATAGTCCATGCAATAGCCTTCCTATGTTGCTTAAGCAATAAAATCAATTCAACCTCATGCTTTGCACTTAATTTAGAAGAAATAATCATAGGCAAAGTCTCATTACTTCCTAAGTATGCATACTTGAGGTGAGTGGGCAGTGGTTTCAATTCTAAGACAGGTGGATGCTCGATGGATGGTTTTAAAGGATTTAAAGATTTATCAGTTAAGTCATTATTTATACATACATGCTGTGTTTTATCTACAGGTATATCCATTATCTCAGATACATTCAAGTCAGCTATATCTAATTGTACATATTCATTAGCATGCTTAGTTAATAATACATGCTCCAGCTGTTCTTCCATTAATGAATCTACAATGTCCATGCTAGCACAAGATTCAGAGTCAGAGGGGTACCTTAAGGCTTTATATACACTAAATTTCACTTCTTCATCATGAACCCTCATCGTGAGCTCACCTTTTTGGACATCTATCAGGGCCCTACCTGTGGCTAGAAAAGGTCTGCCTAATAGGATGGGGACCTCCTTGTCTGCTTCATAATCCAGGATAATGAAATCTGCAAGGAAAATAAACTTGTCAACCTTTACAAGAATATCCTCAATCTTACCCTCAGGGTAGGCTATGGATCTGTCTGCTAGTTGTAAAGTGACAGTGGTTGGACGTGCTTCTCCTATTCCTAGCTGGCGGAATAGTGATAGGGGCATGAGGTTTATGCTGGCTCCCAGGTCACAAAGAGCTCTGCCCACGTGCTTGCCTCCTAGCTCAACTGGTAAGGTGAAGGAACCAGGATCCTTCTCCTTCTTGGGTAGCTTGTTCTGGAGTATAGCACTGCACTCCTCAGTGAGATTTACTGTTTCAAACTCACCAATTATTTTCTTGTTAGTGATAATATCCTTCAAAAACTTTACATAAGAGGGCATAGACTGTAAAACTTCTACAAAAGGAATATTAACATGCACTTGCTTAAGAATTTCTAGAAATTTATTAAAGTGCACTTCCTGTTCTTGTTTTTTCTTTAGCCTTCGAGGAAATGGAGGTGGTGGCACATATGCAGGCACTTCAGGTCGCCTTAGGATAGGTGGAGGCCTTGGAATTTCTTCTATCTCCTCTATTATTGGCTCCAGCCTTGCTCCTGATGTGCTGGTTGACGGTTGACCTTGGTTTGGCAGAGACTCCAGTGGAGCACTAGACTCAGTGTTCTCTACTCTCTTTGGGGCTTCCTTTGTGTTGCTCACCAATGGTCTACCACTTCTAAGTTCAATTGCTTGAACTTGCTCTTTTCCATCTCTCTTTGGCACCTCAGTGTCAGCAGGAAGTGTACCTTGGGGCCTACTTTTGATCTCATTGGCTAGTTGCCCTATTTGGTTCTCTAGGCTCCTAAGGGTAGCTTGCTGGCTTTGTAGAGTAGCATCATTCTTGGCGATGTACTCTTTGAGTAGATTTTCTACAGACGACCCTACAGGTTGGTTGTATGGTTTTTGATACATGGATTGGTTATGTTGGGGAGTGAAACCAGGTGTTCCACTCGGCCTTGGTTGGTTTGGATCTTGGTTAGCATTTTGTTGACCACCCCATGACAGGTTTGGGTGGTTCCTCCAACCAGGGTTGTAAGTATTTGAATAGGGGTTGTTCCTAGGCTGCTGCTGGCTTCCAACATAGCAGACTGAGGCTGGATTCCCAGGGCAGTATTCATACAGGTGCCCTTCCCCACAGAATCCACAGACAAGTGTCTCACCTTGACTTGGTTGGGTGCCCATTGACATGGCTGTGGCGGTGTTGACACTAGTTTGGAGATTGGCTTGAGCCATTTGCTTTACTAGGTTGGTCAGGGCACTTATTTGACTACTCATAGCATTGAGTGTGTCCTTATCTTGAGCTCTACTTGGCTCTATTGGATCATCTGACCACCTACAGTGAGATGCTGAGATCTTCTCCAAGATCTCATAAGCTTCATTATAACTTTTGGATAACATGGAACCTCCAGCAGATGAATTTAAGACTTGTCTAGTGCTGGGGTTGCATCCTTTGAAAAACACCTCTATTTGGATACACCATGGGATGCCATGGTGTGGACATTTAAGAAGAAGATCTTTGAACCTAGTCCAAGCTTCGTGCAGAGACTCATTCTCAGCTTGTTTGAACTTAACTATGTCATCACGAAAGGTAGAATTCCTATCAGGTGGAAAGTATTTAACTAGGAATTTCTCCGCCAAGTCTGTCCAATTGAGGAATGATCCAGAGGGTAATGAGTTTAACCACGTCTTTGCTTTGTCCCTCAATGAGTAAGGGAAGAGGTATAGCCTCAAGGCTTCTTGGGAAACTCCAGGGATGATGAAGGTATCACTGACTCCTAGGAAGTTTCTAAGATGGTTGTGGGGGTCCTCATTTTCCACTCCAAAGAATTGTCCCACTGTGGACAACATTTGGAACATCACTGGCTTTAACTCGAATGAGTTGGCAGTGATCTCAGGGCGGATTATGCTGGGGTTCAGCTCCCCAGGCATAGGAACTAAGTATGAGAGAATGGCACTATTCTTGTCATTCGCTATTTCGATGGGATTGCGAGTGACAGGTACCGGATTTGGAACTATCCTTTCCATTTCTTCTTCCGAAGATTGCGGAGACTCTGCGGTTTCAGCAATGATTTGAGGTAAAGAGGGTTGGTTAAAGAGACGTTTCTTGGCTCCATTTCTGGCCCTAAGTAATCTCTCAGGCTCAGGATTGAACTCTAGATCACTACTTGAAGGCTCACTCATAAACTAACCCAACTAGTACCTACAAAAGAAATGAAAACAGATCAGCTTCAATAGATATTAAGAATGGATTTTCTAACTTAACAAACTTCGTTTTCACTAAACTAAATCCCCGGCAGCGGCGCCAAAAACTTGTTGCGTGCTCAATGTGTGAAATAAATAGCAATAAAAGAGAGAGAACACTCAGAACATGCAAGCATACATGATCTTGTAAGCAAGTAGTAAGTATTTTTTCATTCGTTTTCCCACAGAGATTTATTATTAGCTACTCGTGAAGTGTATTGTTAAGAAAGAATGGGTGGAATTGATGGGGTAGAATTGGTTTTAAATTGTCTAAGTTCTAAGGAATTTGTAAAGGGTAGCAACATAAACAAGTGCAAGTCAATGATAAAATCAAATGAAAAGAGAAAAGATTAATAAACGAAGCAGAAAGTAGCTAAGCAGAATTTTTAACTTAGCAGAATTGCGGAAACAGCAATTCTACCGCAATGTTACTAACAGCGAAAGTGTGTAAAATGGAGAAAGAAGGGCTACTAACGACTCCTCTATAGGCATTTTTATACGATTCTCAAGCACTGGATCAACTCACTATGCATCAAACTAACTCAATCTCATGTATCTTCCGATTTCATGCATTAGATTCTTTAGTTTACTCATGTCCAAGTAAGGTCTTAAGCATCTTGTTAAAGCAGAAAGATATGGTTTGTACTAGGAAAACGCCTATTCCTAGGTCGTTTTCTGGTTACCTTAAAAGGCTAGCATGAGTGTATGACTCTGAACTCTTACTCCTTCCAGAGGTTAGGAGTTCTTTGGACAAAATGGATGGCCAATCGAAATTGCCCGTGGGATGAAGCTTACATACAATCAATGCTTCGAGAGCTATCCTACATGCTTGGTTCACGTTTTTTAGCCTATAGTATTGTCATTAGCATGCCCCTATGTGACTTAGTTACTCATGGATGTAGAAAGAACAGAAATAAGAGATGAAGTAGACATGCTTAGAAGAGAAATAAGCTTAGAACAGCAAGGTAAAACAGTAGCAGCAAAAGTTAAGAAACTGTGAAATAACAAATTGTGCTTTGATTACTTGATTGTTTGAATGAACAACGGGAAGCTTAAAGTAGATAATGTAAAAACAGAAAGCAACGAAATGAAATGAACTAACTATTAGAAGAGAAACAACACTTAAACAAAGCTGGAATTTAGAAATGAAAGACAAAAAGCAGAAATTAAGCTTGAACGCCTCGTTGCGAATGCCTCGACTGAAGGGAGAAAAGATCAGCCTTGCTTGGATGAATCCAATCGGGAGATCTTCTCTCCTTCCTATCAGATTGTCGACTCCAATAGCTAAACCTCTCAAACCAACAGACGGATGAGAAAAACAGGAGAAAAGATGGAGCTGCGAAGAGGCTTCTACGCTTTCGGATGATGATCAAACCCTCTACTTTGACCCCTTTTTATAGTAATCTGCAGGTGCTTTTGGGCCAAGGAGAACCATCCATTTTCAACGTCGTACTTCAAAATGGATGGAGGAGAAAGAACGAATCCCTGAAATAACGGAAATTAACAGAAAAAGATCAGTCAACTTACGGTTTTCACTTGAAACATTGCGGTTTCAGCAATGTTTCCGCAATGCTGTCGCAATGTAGTTTTTTCATTCTTTTACTTCGTTTTTCATCCCTTTTCTTTCCTTTTGCACACAAGTCCTAATTTAGCTACCTTCTTCTAATTATCATATATAAGCATAGGTTTAAGCTAAATCCTATCAAAAACACCTAAGAGTGTACATCTTTCTAAGATAAATTAGTCCTCAAAAGGCCACTTTTGGAGACGTAACAACTACACTAATCAAATTTAAACAGTAAAAATAAAGAACTACAAACAGATCAAAATTGATTCCAAAATAGCAGAATTCACATGGTTCAACGAAAAGCAGTTTGATTTTTTTTTTTTCTTTTTTTAGGGAACAAAAATACTCCCTTGAGTGCTAATCAACCTAGCACTCAGATGTCCTCATCATCATCATCTTTTCTTGGTCCTGGAGGCGCCCATGGAGTCAGTAGGGCCGTGGGGAACTCAGGAAAGATGCAGCCCAATTGGTCAGAAACATCTTTATCCCTTGCCTGCGCATATGTGGCCCATTGAGCCATCTTCTTCTGCAGGTCCATCAGGCAGGCCATCGATAGGGATTGAGCAGCAGCCAGGCCGTCCAGCTCGAACTCCATGTTCCCCTTCCTTCGCATCCTTAAGGCAGTAGGCAACTCCAGGTGCCTCGTGTAGGCCAGCTGTCTCTCCATCCTCTCGATTGGAACCCCTGCACGTAAGCATAGCTTAGTAATTGTATTAGGAAAGAAAAGTGGACCCTTACCCTTTTTGGCGCAGTCTGCGATTGAGGCTGCAATGACCTCACCAACGTTGATTGTGAGGCCCCTCATGATCGCATAAACCAGCAGCGATCTGCCTTGTTGGGGTCTCGTGGGTCACTGGGGACAGCTTCCTCCACACGAAGGAAAACCAGACAGCTGCCTTGGCTGTGAAGGTAGCACTCATCAGGGTGTGCTTCCCATTGCCTGAAACCGTCCAGGCTACCTCAGGTTGGCCAATGATCCGAATTGCTTCCTCCAGGACAGCCTCTACTGGCGCATCAACGATCCTGGCATAGTCAGTGTGTTTTTGCCCCTTGAGGCCATAGTCTTCATTGATTGCCTTAGCTGAGAAATCCACCTCGACTCCTCTGACCACAGATAGGCCATCCTCAGGGTTCATCAAGTTGGCGTAGAAATCATACACCATGCTTGAGTAGGCGGGGACAGGTGGTCTGCACAGCTCCTCCCAGCCGTGATTGGTGTGTAAGAGTTTCGGCATGCATAGCGGAAGCATCGTTGGATCTAAGTACTCTTATTTTGTTAATTTAAAAAGAAAAAGCATGTAATTTGAAAATCAAAGACAATAATTTAGAAGTTACCTTTGAAGTTCAAATTCTTCTTGATTCCAAACTCGATCTTCGAACGTAACAGTCACGAACCACCACGAGAGTCTTCCCGACTATTCTCCGGCCTTAGAACGGGATTGTGGGATCCTTTGAGTGACTAATTTAAAAGAGAATTGAAGATGGAATTGGAGAGAATGGTAGAGAAATTGTCTTTACAATTTCTCAAAGTTCATCAAAATTCCAAGAAGAAGTCAATCTCATTAACCCTTTGTATATATAGAAGACTACATGCAAAAACATGCAAAATTGAGTTAACAATAGGATGCCATGTAGAATCCACTCAATTTAGTGGGATTAGTGGCTTGATGTGGGATGAACACTTAGCAAAAAAGTTTGACTCATAAAACCACCAACAAATGGTTTTTCCCACTAACTCAAGAATTGGATTTTTCCACTAACTTAAGAATTGGATTTTTCCACTCACTTTAGTCATCAAAATGACTCTTGACTTTCAAGGTTTAGTGGAGTCAACATTTGACTTTTGACTTTCAAAGTTGTAGTCAATTGTCTTAAATTTGACTTTTGACTAACTTTGATCAAATTAATTCAATTTAAAAATTAATTCAAATAATTAATTTTAAATCAAATTAAATTAATATTAAATAATTAATTAAACAATTTAATTAATTCAAATTTAATATCCAATAAATCCAACACTAATCCCGATCATTCCCGATATACATGATTATGAATCCATATTCATATTTTCGATAATTAAATCTTATTTAAATATCACCATCTCTCTTTATTGTTCAATTCGCAATTGAACGTTATGTCGTTAAATATATCACATATATTTAACGTTAATTCCCTAATTCGAATTCGAACACTTCGAATTCACTCGTCACACTGTTCTAAGGTTTAGTCCGATATGAGCTAGCAGGGGGACCTCATGGACCTACAGATCATGAGCTCCAACGATCCGAGATTAACTGATTAAACTCTTTAACCTAGTTAATCAACATTCGTTAACTATCAGGACATTCCACTATAGCCTAGTAGTTGCATTCTCCTCACTGTAGATATATTTATGTCCACTCGATATAACCATGATTAGTAAGTTGACCCTTCACAGGTTGTTCGTAATTTACGGTCGGGTCAAATATCTGTTTTACCCCCGTAATTACATCTTGCTCCTTAAGTCCCACTGATCCTCTAATGAACAATTGGTTTGTGATCCAATCACTAAACCGATTGGTATGTGATCTAATCACTATACCGAGTCCCTCTCGGGCCAATGAGAAGGTGGGGCCCCTTGTTCAAGACCTGGAGTCAGCACTTAAGGGAACAACCTATCTACTATCCCTAGAGACAGGTAGGAGTGAATTCCATCTTGCACCCTATGTCCCCAGCTATCTATCCGGTCTTACCCCTGAAATGGGAGGCATATTGAGTCGGCGCTGTTGAGCCACTCTCACCCATGCAGATCTAAGGATAATCCCGAATAAACAGGAGTTCATAGTTAGCTCAGGATTAAGGTCAAGTTACCTAGGTCATCGTTTTGAAATAGTCAGTCTTTAAAACAGTAAACAACGTTATAAAGTAAGAGTGACTTATTTCGCGGTCCGGTCTAATGCAAACTTTTTGCATAGGACGCCCCCATTCACATGTCTCCACATGAACGATTCAGGATCACATCGTTTGTACTAAATACAAAATGGGCCGCATCCAATAGTGTCCCCAAGATAAGGTATCCAGCCTTATCCGTATACTATAGAACGTTTTGGCTATTTACTCGAACTTGATCCACTTTTATGTCTCCACATAAAGTTCAAGTATTCATGTTATAGCCATGGATCTTAGTTTATTGGATTTAGGGTTTTCTAAAATGAAATAAGCAATTCACATATTCAATAATAACTTTATTGAATAAACCTCAATAACACTTTATTGGTAATAAAATATGTTTATCGTTTACAAACCACGAGTTTTAGGACATAAAACCCAACAAACTCCCACTTGGACTAAAACTCCAGTGGTAATAAATATATATCCATATATATACATAATGTTGAGTTTTTCAAAATGAGAAATAAATACAATAAACTAGGGCATCACATACCCATAGTTTTCTCCCACTTGCCCTAGATTATACATCCTGTAGTCCTAGTCTCACTAGGTGACCCTCAAACACTTTAGCCGTGAGAGCCTTTGTAAATGGATCAGCAATGTTGTCCTCAGAGGCTATTTGTTTCACAATAACGTCTCCTCGTTGGACGATCTCTCGAATGAGATGATATTTTCGCTCAATATGTTTCCCGCGTTTATGGCTCCTTGGCTCTTTTGAATTTGCAACTGCTCCACTGTTATCACAAAAGAGAGTGATAGGCAGATGCATATTTGGAACAACTTCCAAATCGTTCAAAAACTTTCTAAGCCACACAGCTTCTTTTGCTGCTTCACAGGCAGCTACGTATTCTGCTTCCATAGTGGAGTCAGCAACACAACTTTGCTTGATACTCCGCCATACTACAGCTCCTCCATTCAGAGTGAACACTGATCCCGATGTTGATTTTCTCGAATCTTTATCCGACTGGAAATCAGAATCAGTGTATCCTGTAAGAATCAGATCCTTACCTTTATACACGAGCATGTAATCCCTCGTTCTCCTAAGATACTTGAGGATATTCTTAACGGTTGTCCAATGTATAAGTCCAGGATTGGACTGAAACCTGCTGACAACACCTACTGCATAGCATATGTCGGGTCGTGTACACAACATAGCATACATCAGACTTCCAACTGCCGATGCATAGGGAATGCGTCTCATATCCTCAACTTCTTGAGGTGTCTTAGGACATTGTTCCTTCGACAAGTGAATTCCATGCCTGAAGGGTAGCAAACCCCTCTTGGAATTCTGCATTTTATATCTTGACAACATCTTGTCAATATAGGATGCTTGAGACATGGCTAATGTTCTATTCTTGCGGTTCCGAACTATTTGGATCCCAAGAATATATTGAGCTTCTCCCAAATCTTTCATTTGGAATTGAGTTGCTAGCCATTTCTTGACGTCAGTCAGGCATCTTACATCATTCCCAATGAGTAAGATATCATCGACATATAATACGAGGAATGCTACAGATGTTTTGACAATCTTCTTGTAAACACAAGGTTCGTCAATGTTTTGTTCAAAACCATAAGATTTGATCGCAGTATCAAACCTTATATTCCAGCATCTAGATGCTTGTTTCAACCCATAAATGGATCGTTTAAGCTTACAAACTTTTTGTTCTTGATGTTGTATTATAAACCCCTCTGGTTGAGACATATAGATACTCTCTTCAAGATTGCCATTCAGAAAGGCTGTCTTGACATCCATTTGCCAAATCTCATAGTCATAATATGTGGCAATGGACAAGAGTATTCTAATTGATTTTAACATGACAACAGGAGAGAAGGTTTCATCATAGTCTACCCCCTCTCTCTGGGTATAACCCTTTGTCACTAATCGAGCTTTAAAGGTCTGTACCTTACCAGCTTGGTCTCGTTTCCTTTTGTAGATCCATTTACAACCAATAGGTTTTACCCCATCTGGTTGATCTACAAGTTCCCAGACGGAATTGAAGTACATCGACTCCATTTCGAGGTCCATGGCTTTGATCCATTGATCTTTGTCAACATCATTCATTGCCTGTTTATAGGTCAATGGATCCTCTATTCCATCATCTGGTATGATGATTTGAGTTTCTACTAAACCCATGTAACGGTCAGGTTGTTGCACAACTCTCCCACTACGTCGAGGCATTCTCAACTCTTGAGATGGATGTGAGTAATCAGAAGTATTAGCTCCATCAACAACTCTTGTTGAGGGTCCAATCTCATCAACAACTCTTGTTGATCTATCTGTAGCTTCTTTAGAAATTTCACGCAATACTAGTTTACTGCGAGGTTGATGATCTCTCATGTGATCTTCTTCGAGAAAAGTAGCATTTGTCGATACAAATACTTTATTTTCTTCTGGATCAAAGAAGTATCCAGCTTTCGATTCTTTTGGGTAGCCTATGAATAAACATACTTTTGAACGACGTTCCAATTTCTTAGGGTTTTGCACCAACACATGTGTCGGGCATCCCCAGATCCTGAAGTGACGTAAACTAGTTTTACGCCCTCTCCATAACTCATAAGGTGTCCCAGTAACACTTTTAGAGGGAACATTGTTCAAAATGTAGGCAGCAGTCTCTACTGCATATCCCCAAAACGAATCAGGCAAATGAGCATAGCTCATCATCGATCGAACCATGTCTAACAAGGTTCTGTTTCTTCTCTCCGATACACCGTTTTGCTGTGGCGTACTAGGTGCAGAGAGTTGTGACTGGATTCCATGTTCTATCAAATAGTCCTGGAATCTTAGGTCCATGTACTCTCCACCTCGATCTGATCGAAGTGTCTTAATTGTTTTACCTAATAAGTTTTCAACTTCTGCCTTATACTCCTTGAACTTTTCAAGAGCTTCGGACTTATGATGTATTAGGTAAACATAACCGTACCTTGAATAGTCATCTATGAAACTGATGAAATATTCATATCCTCCTCGTGCTTTGACATTCATTGGTCCACAAAGGTCCGAATGCACGAGTTCTAAGGATTCTTTGGCTCTAAGACCTTTTCCAGTAAAAGATCTTTTCGTCATTTTCCCCTCAAGACAAGACTCACATGCTGGTAAAGAGTTGTCTTCTAACTGGCTTAGATGACCATTCTTAACCAATCTCTCAATCCTATTGAGATTAATGTGGCCAAGTCTTAAGTGCCAAAGATATGTACTTGAAGAAACTTTTTGCCTTTTGTTTCGCGTCTCAGCCGTTTTAAACATCTCGATATTTAAAATAGCTTTCGCTCTGGTCGGTTTTAACTTATATAAGTTGTTTTCTAGTTTTGTAGAACAAATAGGAATACCTCTTTTGGTAATGAACACTTCATTAATTTCAAAAGATACTTTATACAATTGTTCTAACAAACAAGAGATAGATACAAGATTCCTTTTCATTCCAGGAACAAGATACACATTATCTAATATAATGAATCTATCTCCAAAAAACAACTTTAAATCTCCCACTGATTTTGCTGAGACAACCTCTCCTGTTCCAACCCTGAGAGTTATCTCGTCTTCCGCAAGCGTTCTCCAGGAACTAGTTTCCTGAAAAGAAGAGCAAATATGATTAGTGGCCCCTGAATCCAGTATCCAGGAAGAGTCATCACTCTCCACTAAACATGTTTCAACAACTAGTAAATCATATTTACCTTGTTTTGCCTTTTCAGCTTTCTTCTCAGCAAGGTACTTTGGGCAGTTTCTTTTCCAATGCCCATTCTCGTTGCAGTGGAAACATTTTCCTTTATCTGCAACTTGAGCCTTGCTTTTGCGGTCATTAGGAGTTTTACTTTTCCCCTTCCCTTTCTTTTTCATCGAAATACTCTTATTTTTAGAAGAAGAAGGGCCAGACTTCGTCCCAGAGGACGATCCTCTATAGAACTTTTTAGTGGTAGCAACATTTGCTTCCACTTCATGTCCCTTAGTTTTCAGGAGGGACTGATAAGTCTGAAGCTCATTCTGAAGAGTAGTCAAGTTATATTCAATTTTATTCATCATCGCATTTGTGCGGAACTGTAGGAAGCTCTTCGGATGAGACTCCAGAATAAAGCTGACCTGACTCTTCTCATCTATGACAGCTCCATTTACTTCTGCCACATTGAAATGGACCATCATGTCCAGGACATGTTCTCTAACAGAGGTCCCTTCTCTCATGCGACAGTTATAAACGTACTTGATGGCATCATGCCTAAGGGAGAAGGACGGTTGTCCAAACATCCCCTTCAGAGATTCCATAATCTCTTTGGCAGCACCCATACCATCGTGTTTCTTAGCCAATACATCAGATATGCTGGCCATAATGTAGACGCGGGCTTTATCATTTGCCCTTGTCCATCTGTCATATGCATCCCGAACATTTCGGTTTGCATTTGTGCCGGGGTTTTGAGGACACTCCTCAGTTAAAACGAACCTTAGATCATCAATTACCAGTATTGTGTTTAAATTTGATTTCCACGTTGCGTAATTATCCCCGTTAAGTTTCTCAGAAGCTAGTAACTGTACTATTGAGTTGGACATGCTGAAAAATATAAACATATCGTATTTAGTGAAATTGCTATTACCCTTTTATATTATCCAATCAAGTTTTAGCAAAAGTAATAATGTACCCATCATTTATTCTTTATTTCAACGATACTACAAAGGTTTAAAGCAACATCCACCTAGGGGCAGTCTATCACTCCTCCTTTGAATTGAGACAATCTCAGCTAATCACTATTACCAGAATAACTCATATTCCAATAGATCTTTTAGCTATCGTTTACTTTGGTCAAGAAGTTACTAACACTTTGTAATTCTTGTAAGTGTGACCCTCCATTTTCAGACCTCAGAGATCGGAATCAACAAGCTCCCGAAGTTGGAAAGACAATGCTGAAAACGGACCTATGAGACCCTATCCATTTCTGGAGTTCGCGGTGTTCCGAATCCCATGATACAGCCCTCCTAAGGGGTGGTCGCTCCCAGGGCAGACTCGCAGGCGCATGATGGGAATCTCACGGTGCAACCTAATGGAGGAGACCGTAGGATGTGTTGACACACAACCTTCGCCCACTTACTATGAACGACTTCCCCTATTCACCTTGTTATTGACTCATGCAAATACTTTCCTACTGGAGGTCGCTCCCAGGGCGACTCGAAGCCGAGCATGAATCTCACGGTGTGAACTCTTAGGGACGTAGGAGCTGAAAACATTTTTCCTCCCACTGAAGTGTTCTAGACGGTTGGGTATGATTTTACTTAGGCATATATTTTGGCTAACTAAAACATATCCTAAGTCTAGGTAATCTTTCCGAGTATAACGTTTATACTGGATTTTAACCTATGATGTCTAGGTGATAAAACTTTTTAAAACCTCACATCACTCACGCATGCTCATAAAACCGGGTTAGCTAAACTCAAACGCCAGTTCGATGCCCAGGTAGGAGGTGTTCCGTAAACCGTCAACTTAAATACCCCCAAGCTGAGACAGCATCTTACCGGGTGAGTTTTTCTTGTAACCGAAGTTTTACAAGATATCGACCTATTTTAAAAATAGGAGATTGCTTGGTACTTAACCCTAAATGAGCATGCATTTATCTTTGTTATAAGTTTTAATGTCTAATTCATTTTATAACACTTATAAAAAAAAAATAAACCTTATAACATACATCTAACATGCTTTTATATAACAATTATATAAAATCATTCCATGCAAAAATATAACAACTTATATGAAATCTCATGGAATTCTAAACATGCATACTTATATTATAACACTTATAACATACTTTCAATGCATGTTTCATGCTTATCCTATGGTGGGATTTTAAATCTACATGGCATACAATATGCACACAAGATTATGTTTATTTAAACTATACATTCACAATGCATAAATAAATAAACCACACTAAAAATGGATTGGTTTTGGCATCCTAAACAAGCATTTACCTAAATTATTACAATAATAAAATAGGAAAAAGTCTTGAACCGCCCCCGAACACTTCGAATCGGCTCGAACCGCTTGTAAGTTGTGGAATTGCACGAACCGCCGCCGAACCGAACCGAACCGCCACTTGACGCCTCTTCCAATTTTGATAAATTACATCCTAAAATGGACTCTAATGACTCTACAAAAATTACATACTCTTTGTAACACATTAAAGCCCATTACAAGGCAATTACAATAATTATTACAAATTGGAAAAGAAATGGATGCCAAAGACCAAAAATTTCCATTTTAGCACATATACATTCATCACATGAATTACTACCCACCAACTCTAAATTAACCAAAAAAGAGTACTTAAAGCATGCTCTGATACCATTTGTAAGAGTTTCGGCATGCATAGCGGAAGCATCGTTGGATCTAAGTACTCTTATTTTGTTAATTTAAAAAGAAAAAGCATGTAATTTGAAAATCAAAGACAATAATTTAGAAGTTACCTTTGAAGTTCAAATTCTTCTTGATTCCAAACTCGATCTTCGAACGTAACAGTCACGAACCACCACGAGAGTCTTCCCGACTATTCTCCGGCCTTAGAACGGGATTGTGGGATCCTTTGAGTGACTAATTTAAAAGAGAATTGAAGATGGAATTGGAGAGAATGGTAGAGAAATTGTCTTTACAATTTCTCAAAGTTTATCAAAATTCCAAGAAGAAGTCAATCTCATTAACCCTTTGTATATATAGAAGACTACATGCAAAAACATGCAAAATTGAGTTAACAATAGGATGCCATGTAGAATCCACTCAATTTAGTGGGATTAGTGGCTTGATGTGGGATGAACACTTAGCAAAAAAGTTTGACTCATAAAACCACCAACAAATGGTTTTTCCCACTAACTCAAGAATTGGATTTTTCCACTAACTTAAGAATTGGATTTTTCCACTCACTTTAGTCATCAAAATGACTCTTGACTTTCAAGGTTTAGTGGAGTCAACATTTGACTTTTGACTTTCAAAGTTGTAGTCAATTGTCTTAAATTTGACTTTTGACTAACTTTGATCAAATTAATTCAATTTAAAAATTAATTCAAATAATTAATTTTAAATCAAATTAAATTAATATTAAATAATTAATTAAACAATTTAATTAATTCAAATTTAATATCCAATAAATCCAACACTAATCCCGATCATTCCCGATATACATGATTATGAATCCATATTCATATTTTCGATAATTAAATCTTATTTAAATATCACCATCTCTCTTTATTGTTCAATTCGCAATTGAACGTTATGTCGTTAAATATATCACATATATTTAACGTTAATTCCCTAATTCGAATTCGAACACTTCGAATTCACTCGTCACACTGTTCTAAGGTTTAGTCCGATATGAGCTAGCAGGGGGACCTCATGGACCTACAGATCATGAGCTCCAACGATCCGAGATTAACTGATTAAACTCTTTAACCTAGTTAATCAACATTCGTTAACTATCAGGACATTCCACTATAGCCTAGTAGTTGCATTCTCCTCACTGTAGATATATTTATGTCCACTCGATATAACCATGATTAGTAAGTTGACCCTTCACAGGTTGTTCGTAATTTACGGTCGGGTCAAATATCTGTTTTACCCCCGTAATTACATCTTGCTCCTTAAGTCCCACTGATCCTCTAATGAACAATTGGTTTGTGATCCAATCACTAAACCGATTGGTATGTGATCTAATCACTATACCGAGTCCCTCTCGGGCCAATGAGAAGGTGGGGCCCCTTGTTCAAGACCTGGAGTCAGCACTTAAGGGAACAACCTATCTACTATCCCTAGAGACAGGTAGGAGTGAATTCCATCTTGCACCCTATGTCCCCAGCTATCTATCCGGTCTTACCCCTGAAATGGGAGGCATATTGAGTCGGCGCTGTTGAGCCACTCTCACCCATGCAGATCTAAGGATAATCCCGAATAAACAGGAGTTCATAGTTAGCTCAGGATTAAGGTCAAGTTACCTAGGTCATCGTTTTGAAATAGTCAGTCTTTAAAACAGTAAACAGCGTTATAAAGTAAGAGTGACTTATTTCGCGGTCCGGTCTAATGCAAACTTTTTGCATAGGACGCCCCCATTCACATGTCTCCACATGAACGATTCAGGATCACATCGTTTGTACTAAATACAAAATGGGCCGCATCCAATAGTGTCCCCAAGATAAGGTATCCAGCCTTATCCGTATACTATAGAACGTTTTGGCTATTTACTCGAACTTGATCCACTTTTATGTCTCCACATAAAGTTCAAGTATTCATGTTATAGCCATGGATCTTAGTTTATTGGATTTAGGGTTTTCTAAAATGAAATAAGCAATTCACATATTCAATAATAACTTTATTGAATAAACCTCAATAACACTTTATTGGTAATAAAATATGTTTATCGTTTACAAACCACGAGTTTTAGGACATAAAACCCAACATGGTGATCCCTGCGCGCAAGAATTGTGGCAGGTCTGCAAGTGCGTCAAGGAACCCCTTCTCATGGAGCAGGTCCCTCTTCCTTAACTCGGTGCCTCTTGACTCAGCATCAGAGGACACATAACTCACAGATTGAGGCTCATCTTCGGGGTACAACTTGGTTTTCCCCTTATCCTTTGGTTTGGTTGATTCAGCAGCCTCGATCTTGAGCTTCTTCAGAGATGGCTCACCACTATCCTTCTGTGATGAAGGCTTACCCCTGGCTTTCTTTTTCTTGGACTTCTTCGAAGCCTTTGGCCGTTTGGCCTTGACAACCTTGGTGGCTCTCTTTCTCAATCTCGCCTTGGTTGTGATCTGTTGGAGGCAATCCCCCAATGTCTCATCCATCGAATCATCCCTCTCTGCAGGGCTGTCGGGGCTGACTTCCCTCAAAGGAGAGAAGACCTCGTCTTCCTCAGCTGCGTCATCGCCCTGCGCCGATTCTTGATGCTCTTCATCTGGAATTTCAGGTTCAGGCGTCTGAGAGATGGGTGATGCTTCAGGGCTCTGTGGTGGTGGAGTCTGCTCAGAGCTCTGTGGCGACGGAGATGGTTCAGGGCTTCGCGCCGGGGGAGATGGAGAATGGCTTTGCCTGGCCGTCTCGTAGGATGGACGGCCACTTTCTTGACTCTCCACAGAGGGAGTCTTCTTCTTGACTGCTGCGTCGGCCACAGCCATCTTCCACTTCCTTTTCTTGGGCGTTCCTGCTGGTTCAGATGGTCCAGCAGGGATCTTCGTCACTACCTTCCACTTCTTCTTGCGAACAGGAAGCTTGGGAAGGCGTTCAGTTCGCGCAGCCTCAGCGTTTGCCAAGGCAAGGAGTATCTCTCTCGCAGCAATCTCAGCGTCGTCAGCCTTCTTCTTGGACGCAGATCTCTCAGCTCTCGTTAGCACCATGGTGGAATCGTAGGAATCTGGAAAGAGGGATTGCAGAGGAAGAAGGAGAGAGTTTTCTTGGCGTTTAGGGAATGAGGGAAGCGTACGGATCAGAGCGCTTCTAACGGCTATAAGTAATGATGGAAATCCCAACGGCTATTTCTGTTGCGGATTTCGCAAATCTACCGCAATTAAATGGCCGTTGGAGATTTCCTTCGTTTCAAATGGCCATATTTCCTCAACTCAATCTTCGATTTGGCCCAATATCTTCCCCGATTTTTAATCCTAGATTCATCTCCTTGATTCCCTCTATCGATCCCCTATTAAAAGAAATAAAATCAACATCAAATTCGTAATTAAAATCACACAAAAATATACACAAATCGTAACCGAAAGAATAGCAAAAAATAAACTAAGGCATGGCCTCGCATGGACGAGCACAGTGATCACTCGTCCTCTCTCGTTCTTATTTTCACGTTTCAGTCAAGAGGAAGGCCGAGAGAGTCTTCACATCTCCTTCCTCATAATAATGCTTCAATCTTGCACCATTAACCAAGAACGGTTGCAAGTGCTGCAGGTTCCTAATCTCGATTGCAGCATGAACAAACACGTTGGTTATCACAAAAGGACCTGACCATCTAGACTTAAGTTTGCCTGGAAATAATCTCAACCGTGAGTTAAATAACAAGACAAGCTGGCCTTTCTTAAAGTCCTTAATCCTAAGTCTACTATCATGCCAAATCTTAGTCTTTTCCTTATACATTTTAGCATTTTCATAGGACATATGTCTAAGCTCATCAAGCTCATGTAATTGCAGAGACCGCAATGTTCCCGCATCGGTCACGCAATAATTCAGTTCTTTTAAGGCCCAAAATGCTTTAATTTCTAATTCGAATGGTAAGTGACATGTTTTGCCATACACAAGTCTATAAGGAGACATACCTAGGGGTGTCTTATATGCAGTCCTATATGCCCAAAGTGCATCCTCGAGTTTAAAAGACCAATCTTTTCTATTGGGTTTGACCACTTTTACGAGTATGTTTTTAATCTCCCTATTTGAAATTTCAGCTTGTCCATTCGAATGTGGGTGATAAGGGGTGGCTACTGGTAGAAGGATTTTCGAATGTCCAACTAATTTTCGGGGTGTCGAATCCCGCCAAAATAAAATTTATAATTACCGAAACAACTAAGCTTTACAGCTAGTGGTAACGGGTCGATCCGCAGGGAACCTTAATCAATCTCTCCTAATTAATTTCTATTTGTCTTTTAAACTAAAACTCAAAATAAAATAAAAGGGGGAGTTAATTAAAACTAAACTAAGTAAAATTATGCTAACGGAAAAATAAATGCGAAAAGTAAAGAGCGGAAAAATAAATGGAACACGTGCTCCTAATTCGAGGGATCGGGATTTATCTTGATGCGCTTAGATCATAGGGATTCTAATCATGCTTGTAATTTAATCTCATGCACGCGAAATGTTTGCTCGTTTCCGTAGCAAACATCCCAAAGAATTAATTAGAAAAGTGCAATTCCAATTAAACATGCTCGCTAATTAATCTAAGTTAGCTACGCTTAAATCAATCAAAGAACAGTGACGGGTAATATCGCGACGAACCGATTGATCGAGAACTCGACCAATTGGCGCGATTTCTATTATTTCCCTAAGTCTATCGTGCAAACGATAATTAATGCTATTCTCCTACTGTCACTTAGGCTAGAATTAATTAGTCACGGCTTAGACCCTTGTTACCTAGCGATTGAGGCAATTATACGTCCTAACCTTTAACGGTAAAACATGCGTGAGGACTCGGACGTCACTCCTAATCAGTCATACATGCTCATGGGATTCAAACAAAGGAAGAATCATGCAAGAAACTATCAAATACAAGCTGGAAATTTAAAGTTAAACCCTCCCTAATGCATCAAGACAACCCTAAACTCGAATTAGAGCACTTACCTTAGCCAAACGTGATAAAAATTGATCCAAAATTGTCCAAAAACCTTGAAAATTGATGAAAATATCACCAAACCCGAGGCTACAACTCTCAATATCGAAATTTCTCTCTCCTAAGTGAATGGTGGCTGAAAAACTAGGTTAAAACGCTTAAAAAGCTAAAAAAATGAGTTTTGGGCCGAAATTGGCCAATTGGGCCGTGCAGGGGCGCGCATGGGCCGGCAGGCGCGCGCGGACGCGGATCGGCAGGCGCGCGCGGACGCGGATCGGCAGGCGGGGCGAGCGCGCGGGTGGGCGCGGGTCGGCAGGCGAAGCGGGCGCGGGCTGGGCGCTGATCTGGGCCGCGGGTCGGCAGGTGCGGGCTAGGCGCGCGCGGATGGGGGCCTGCTGCGTGGAGGCTGGGCTGGGGCGTCTGGAGATGGGCCACGGGCGCGGAGCGGGTCGTGGGCGCGCGGATGGGCGAGGCGGGCGCTGGAGCGGGCCGGACGATGGAGTTGGCCGCGCGTTGACCGTTGACCATTGACCGTTTGACTTTTTACAAAAATAATAGAAATCCTGCACCCACCATGATTCGAACCTTGGCTTCACCATTCCCTTAGCAAAGCCAACACCATTAAGCCACTAATCAGTTTTGAGTAGAAATTAGATTATTTAGTAAATGTAGTATAATCACTCAAAACAATTAATTAATAAAATGTTATAAAATATTCATTTAAGCTCTTAATTATCGCAAATGCCCGATTTACCCCTTAGCAATTAAATTATACAAAATATATCAATTAAGCCCATATAATTATTCTAATTTACAAGACTTAGGAGCTAAATATTAGCACTTTTGGAGTGCTGTCAAAACCCCCAACCTAAATCTTGCTAGTCCTCGAGCAAGGAAAACTCTGAACTAGCTCCTAAGAATGAAATTGCATGCAACGACTCTAACCTCAATGCTTTCAAAAAAACAAGGAACTTACAACAAAAGAAAACAATCAATTGCATGCATAAGTTGAGAACATTTCAAAAATTAAACTGCTACTCCCCTACGTGCGTGTGTGATTAGCCAACCTATTCTAGCTCTTATAGACTCGGAAAAACCATATGCAACTCTACATCTCGTTTTCCCCCTACTTCTAGCAATAAAGAACAGTCTAATGGCTTTTCAACAATCAAGAGAGTAACAAATCAAACGGCCTAAACATTTTCTTTTTCTTGAGTACTTTGTACTCTTTATTTATTTTGATCCACTTTTTTTTGTTTTACTTTTCTTTTGCTTCTCCAAGAGAGCCTAACACGTCAAGCTTCGCTTCACGTTTTTAAGGACTAATGCTCACTTCTTAATGTGCACTTTAAGAAGGAGGAGCATCTCTAGAGTTTTTATTTTCATGCTTACTTACTTACTTTTTTTTTTTTTAGGCAATAGCTTTGCTATAACACGATTAATTTAATACAACCTATCATGCATCAAGCCTTCCCTAGGGGTGCCTTTCGGGGTGACAACAAGATTTCATGCAACATAAGACAATTCTAAGCCTACAGAACCAATAATAGGATGCTACGTGCTCGATAGATGCAAGGGAGAAACAGAAAAATTTTAAAAAATTTTGAAAAATGCTCAACATGCACATACAATCTCATGCTTTTCTAGATATGTAAATACGAAGAATTTAAAAGCATTTCATAGATTGTCCTCATCGAACAACATGCAACAGCAGACCAAAGCACTTCTAATTCAGAATTTCCACAGCTCAACAACTTCAGAAATCCAACAAACTTCTCCACCCCCAACCTAAAAGGATACATAGTCCTCTATGTATCACACATCAGACTAAGCGATTAAAATTACAAAATTTAAGGGAACAGAAAACCTCCCCTGAATTTTGTTAGGTTGGTGGTTGAAGCAGCGCGGTCCTTGCCCAAATATCTCGTTCCTTAGGCCACAAACCCCTACAAAAAGAAAAACTAAGAAACTAAGCTAGGAAAAATAAAAAAAGAAAGTAAAGACAAGAATCTAAAAACACATGGGTTGCCTCCCAAGAAGCGCAATTTTTTAACGTCGTTATGCTCGACGTGTCTTCCACTCTGTCAGGGTACATAGAAATTCTCGTACTTCTTCGGCCCCTTCTTCCTTGAATCAACAAAACCTGCTAAGAGAAGCAAGCTCTTCGACTTTTGGAGGCAGCCGGACAGAGTTGTTATTTTTTTGGTATTTTTGATATATGGAAAAATAAAAGACTCAACAGACTGAAATAAAACAAAATAAGACTCAACTGAAAATAAAGACTCGACGGACTTAGGAGAAGAAGGAAGAAAGCATGCATCAATAGAGGATTTAACAGGAAATAAAACAGATAGAGGCTTGTCAGCCTCATACTCTATCACCTGAACATCCTCCTCGGGACTAGGCTCGGCATCTTCCTTAATCTCACCTATCACATCTTCGCATGGCGGAGCATTCTCAATCTCTTCATCACTATCGGGGTGTATTTCCTCAAAGAACCTCTCCGCAGTGGTATGCTCAACTGGATGATCTTCCTCACCCCCCAATTCCTTCGCACGATTGAGCAAACGGCTTATTTGCTCATTCGCTTCGCGGAGCTTGGCTTCTAACCGAGCCTCGTGCATTGCCTGCGAATATTGGTGAGTGCTATAAACTAATTCATTAACCATTTGTTCCAGTGACATACCTCGACAATAATTATGAGGAAATTGGTTTTGTTGCTCCTCCATTCCTTGCCAGTCAACTTCAGTCTCTAGGCGAGACTGGCGCATTCCCTGCTCGAATTGGAGCGTGCTGTTGACTAAATTGTCAACCATCTGCTCCAATGACATTCTTTGGCAAGAATTCGGAGGAGCTCTTTCATCTTCATAACTTGAAACTTGTCCCCAATAATCAAATGGATAATCTGCCATGCTAAACGAGAAGACACAAGACAAAGAAAAATATTTTTGGTTTTTTTAAACAAATAAAATTTAACTAAGAGAAATTAAATGGTTCCCCGGCAACGGCGCCAATTTTGGTAGAAGGATTTTCGAATGTCCAACTAATTTTCGGGGTGTCGAATCCCGCCAAAATAAAATTTATAATTACCGAAACAACTAAGCTTTACAGCTAGTGGTAACGGGTCGATCCGCAGGGAACCTTAATCAATCTCTCCTAATTAATTTCTATTTGTCTTTTAAACTAAAACTCAAAATAAAATAAAAGGGGGAGTTAATTAAAACTAAACTAAGTAAAATTAAGCTAACGGAAAAATAAATGCGAAAAGTAAAGAGCGGAAAAATAAATGGAACACGTGCTCCTAATTCGAGGGATCGGGATTTATCTTGATGCGCTTAGATCATAGGGATTCTAATCATGCTTGTAATTTAATCTCATGCACGCGAAATGTTTGCTCGTTTCCGTAGCAAACATCCCAAAGAATTAATTAGAAAAGTGCAATTCCAATTAAACATGCTCGCTAATTAATCTAAGTTAGCTACGCTTAAATCAATCAAAGAACAGTGACGGGTAATATCGCGACGAACCGATTGATCGAGAACTCGACCAATTGGCGCGATTTCTATTCTTTCCCTAAGTCTATCGTGCAAACGATAATTAATGCTATTCTCCTACTGTCACTTAGGCTAGAATTAATTAGTCACGGCTTAGACCCTTGTTACCTAGCGATTGAGGCAATTATACGTCCTAACCTTTAACGGTAAAACATGCGTGAGGACTCGGACGTCACTCCTAATCAGTCATACATGCTCATGGGATTCAAACAAAGGAAGAATCATGCAAGAAACTATCAAATACAAGCTGGAAATTTAAAGTTAAACCCTCCCTAATGCATCAAGACAACCCTAAACTCGAATTAGAGCACTTACCTTAGCCAAACGTGATAAAAATTGATCCAAAATTGTCCAAAAACCTTGAAAATTGATGAAAATATCACCAAATCCGAGGCTACAACTCTCAATATCGAAATTTCTCTCTCCTAAGTGAATGGTGGCTGAAAAACTAGGTTAAAACGCTTAAAAAGCTAAAAAAATGAGTTTTGGGCCGAAATTGGCCAATTGGGCCGTGCAGGGGCGCGCATGGGCCGGCAGGCGCGCGCGGACGCGGATCGGCAGGCGGGGCGAGCGCGCGGGTGGGCGCGGGTCGGCAGGCGAAGCGGGCGCGGGCTGGGCGCGCGGATGGGGGCCTGCTGCGTGGAGGCTGGGCTGGGGCGTCTGGAGATGGGCCACGCGCGCGGGCGCGGAGCGGGTCGTGGGCGCGCGGATGGGCGAGGCGGGCGCTGGAGCGGGCCGGACGATGGAGTTGGCCGCGCGTTGACCGTTGACCATTGACCGTTTGACTTTTTACAAAAATAATAGAAATCCTGCACCCACCATGATTCGAACCTTTGCTTCACCATTCCCTTAGCAAAGCCAACACCATTAAGCCACTAATCAGTTTTGAGTAGAAATTAGATTATTTAGTAAATGTAGTATAATCACTCAAAACAATTAATTAATAAAATGTTATAAAATATTCATTTAAGCTCTTAATTATCGCAAATGCCCGATTTACCCCTTAGCAATTAAATTATACAAAATATATCAATTAAGCCCATATAATTATTCTAATTTACAAGACTTAGGAGCTAAATATTAGCACTTTTGGAGTGCTGTCAGCTACCCTATGTCTAACATTGTATTTAGCCAACACTTTTTCCATAGCTTTATTAATAAAGTGTGTCCCTTCATCACTAATTATAGCACGAGGTGTTCCAAACCTAGTAAAGATATGTCTATTAAGGAACTTAATGACTGTTTTGGCATCATTATTTGGACATGCTATGGCTTCTACCCATTTAGATACATAGTCTACAGCTACAAGTATGTAAAGGTTTCCTGCTGATGGGGGAAATGGTCCCATGAAATCAATGCCCCACACATCAAAGAGCTCCAACTCTAAGATGTAAGTGAGGGGCATCTCATCCTTCCGACTAAGGTTACCTGTTCTCTGGCATTCATCACATCTATGTGCGTACTCGTGGGCATTCTTGAAGATCGTGGGCCAATAGTAGCCACTCTGGAACACCTTTGCAGCTGTTCTTTGGCCACCAAAGTGTCCACCATAGGGGGCTGTATGGCAGTGCTGCAGCACGGACTTCGCCTCAGCAGCTGACACACACTTCCTCAGCAAACCATCTGCACATGCCTTGTAGAGGGTAGGATCATCCCATATGAACTTCCTAGCTTCATGCAGGAACCTCTTCTTTTCTTGTCCTCCCTTGAAAGTTGGTAGTACCTGCGAGGCAAGGAAGTTAGCAATGTCAGCAAACCAAGGTTCCTCATCGTTATCACGATGGGCTAATACAAAGACATGCTCATCGATAAAAGCATCAGAAATTGCGGTTTCCGCAATTTTATCGGAATTATGTTGCAATCTGGAAAGATGATCCGCAACCACATTTTCACAGCCTTTCTTATCTCTAATGTCTAGATCAAATTCCTGGAGCAACAACACCCATCTAATCAACCTAGGCTTAGCATCAGCCTTCCTCATAAGGTATTTCAAGGCAGAATGGTCAGTGTACACGATTGTCCTAGTGCCTACAATGTAATTCCTAAACTTCTCACAGGCAAATACTACAGCTAGCATCTCCTTTTCAGTAGTTGTGTAATTACATTGTGCCTCATTAAGTGTCTTACTAGTATAGTATACAGGGTGTGTTAGTTTGTCAATCTTTTGTCCTAGCATAACCCCTACAACATAGTAACTTGCATCACATAACATCTCAAAGGGAAGGTCCCAATTTGGCCCCACTATAATAGGTGCTTTGACTAATGCATCCTTAAGGGTTTTCCAGGCTATTTCACATTCCTTAGAGAAGATGAATGGCTTATTCAGCTCTAGAAGCTCACACAAAGGTTTGGAGATCTTGGAAAAGTTCTTAATGAACCTTCTATAGAAACCTGCGTGTCCTAAGAAACTTCTAATGGCTTTCACATTCTGAGGTTCTACTAACTTCTCTATTATTTCAATCTTGGCCCTATCGACCTCTACTCCTGCTCTAGACACTCTATGACCTAGGACTATCCCCTCTTCCACCATGAAGTGGCACTTTTCCCAATTAAGGACTAGGTTGGTCTCCTCACACCTAGCCAGGACTTGTCCTAAGTTCTCTAAACAGTTTGTGAATGAATCACCAAAGACTGAGAAGTCATCCATAAATATCTCTATCATGGATTCATCTAAGTCAGAGAAGATTGCCAACATGCACCTTTGGAACGTTGCTGGTGCATTGCATAAGCCAAAAGGCATTCTGCGAAAGGCAAATGTTCCAAAAGGTCAAGTGAAGGTTGTCTTCTCCTGGTCCTTAGGGTCTATAGTGATCTGGTTATATCCTGAATAACCGTCTAGAAAGCAGTAATAAGCTCTACCAGCTATCCTATCTAACATTTGGTCAATAAATGGTAAAGGGAAGTGATCCTTTTTTGTTTCCTTGTTCAATTTCCTATAGTCCATACAGACTCTCCATCCTGTAATAGTTCTAGTTGGAATCAGTTCATTGCTCTCATTCACTACTACAGTCATCCCTCCCTTCTTAGGTACACATTGTATAGGGCTCACCCACTGACTACTAGCTATAGGGAAGATTACACCTGCATCTAACCACTTTATGATTTCTTTCTTTACTACCTCTTTCATAGAGGGGTTCAACCTACGTTTGTGATCTACTCGGGGTGTATGTTCTTCCTCTAAGATTATCTTATGCATGCAGTAAGAAGGGCTAATGCCTCTAATGTCAGCAATAGTCCATGCAATAGCCTTTTTATGCTGCTTAAGTAATAATATCAGTTCAACCTCATGCTTTTCACTCAATTTAGAAGAAATAATCACAGGCAGAGTATCATTACTTCCTAGATATGCATACTTGAGGTGAGTGGGTAAAGGTTTCAATTATAAGATAGGTGGATGCTCAATTGATGGTTTTAATGGATTCAAGGATCTGTTAGTCAGGTCTTTATTTATACAAACATGCTGTACTTTATCTACAGGTATATCCATTATCTCAGAAACATTTAAATCAGTTAAATCTAATTGTACATAATTATTAGCATGCTTAGTTAATAATTCATGCTCCAGCTGTTCTTCCATCTGTGAATCTACAATGTCCATGCTAGCACAAGATTCAGAGTAAGAGGGGTACCTTAAGGCTTTAAAAACACTAAATTTGACCTCCTCATCATGAACCCTCATAGTGAGCTCACCTTTCTAGACATCTATCAGGGCCCTACCTGTGGCTAGGAATGGTCTGCCTAATAGGATGGGGACCTCCTTGTCTGCTTCATAATCCAGGATGATGAAATCTGCAAGGAAAATAAACTTGTCAACCTTTACAAGAATATTCTCAATCTTACCCTCAGGGTATGTTATGGATCTGTCTGCAAGTTGTAAGGTGACCGTGGTGGGACGTGCTTCTCCTATTCCTAGCTGGCGGAATAGTGATAGGGGCATGAGGTTTATACTGGCTCCCAGGTCACAAAGAGCTCTGCCCACGTGCTTGCCTCCTAGCTCTACTGGTAAGGTGAAGGAACCAGGATCCTTCTCCTTCTTGGGTAGCTTGTTCTGGAGTATGGCACTGCACTCTCAGTGAGATTCACTGTTTCAAATTCGCCAATAATTTTTTTGTTAGTGATTATATCCTTTAAAAACTTAACATAAGAGGGCATAAACTGTAAAACTTCTACAAAAGGAATATTAACATGCACTTGTTTAAGAATTTCTAAGAATTTATTAAAGTGCACTTCCTGCTCTTGTTTTTTCTTTAGCCTTCGAGGAAATGGAGGTGGTGGCACATATGCAGGCGCTTCAGGTCGCCTCAGGATAGGTGGAGGCCTTGGAATTTCTTCTATCTCTTCTATGATGGGCTCCAGCCTTGGTCCTGATGTGCTTGTTGAGGGTTGACCTTGGTTTGGCAGAGACTCCAGTGGAGCACTAGACTCATTGTTCTCTACTCTCTTTGGGGCTTCTTTAGTGTTGCTCACCAATTGTCTCCCACTTCTAAGTTCAATTGCCTGAACTTGCTCTTTTCCATCTCTCCTTGGCACTTCAGTGTCAGCAGGAAGTCTACCTTGGGGCCTACTTTTGAGTTCATTGGCTAGTTGCCCTATTTGGTTCTCTAGGCTCCTAAGGGTAGCTTGCTGGCTTTGTAGAGTAGCATCATTCTTGGCGATGTACTCTTTGAGTAGATTTTCTATAGATGACCCTACTGGTTGGTTGTATGGTTTTTGATACATGGATTAGTTATGTTGGGGAGTGAAACCAGGTGTTCCACTCGGTCTTGGTTGGTTAGGAGCTTGGTTAGTATTCTGTTGGCCACCCCATGAAAGGTTTGGGTAGTTCCTCCAACCAGGATTGTAGGTGTTAGAGTAAGGGTTGTTCCTAGGCTGCTGTTGGCTTCCAACATAGCAGACTGAGGCTGGATTCCCAGGGCAATATTCATACAGGTGCCCTTCCCCACAGAATCCACAGATAAGTGTCTCACCTTGACTTGGTTGTGTGCCCATTGACATGGTTGTGGCGGTGTTGACACTAGTTTGGAGATTGGCTTGAGCCATTTGTTTTACTAGGTTGGTCAGGGCGCTTATTTGGCTACTCATGGCATTGAGTGCGTCCTTATCTTGAGCTCTACTTGGCTCTATTGGATCATCTGACCACCTACAGTGAGATGCTGAGATCTTCTCCAAGATCTCATAGGCTTCATTATAACTCTTGGACAGCATGGAACCTCCAGCAGATGAATTTAACACTTGTCTGGTGCTGGGGTTGCATCCTTTGAAAAAGACCTCTATTTGGATACACCATCGGATGCCATGGTGTGGACATTTAAGTAGAAGGTCCTTGAACCTTGTCCAAGCTTCGTGAAGGGACTCATTTTCAGCTTGTTTGAACTTTATTATATCATCACGAAAGGTAGAATTCCTATCAGGTGGGAAGTATTTTACTAGGAATTTCTCCGCCAAGTCTGTCCAATTGAGGACTGATCCAGAGGGTAATGAGTTTAACCACGTCTTTGCTTTATCCCTCAAAGAGTAAGGGAAGAGGTAGAGCCTCAAGGCTTCTTGGGAAACTCCAGGGATGAGAAAGGTATCACTAACTCCTAGGAAGTTTCTAAGATGGTTGTGGGGGTCCTCATTTTCCACTCCAAAGAATTGTCCCACAATGGACAACATTTGGAACATTACTGGCTTTAACTCGAATGAGTTGGCAGTAATTTCAGGGCGGATTATGCTTGGGTTTAGTTCCTCAGGCATAGGTACTAGGTAGGAAAGAATGGCACTATCCTTATCATTCGCTATTTCGATGGGATTGCGAGCGGTAGGTACCGAATTTGGGACTGGTATATCCATTTCTATGTGGAGGGATTGCGAAGACTCCGCAGAATCAGCAATTACTTGAGGTATAGAGGGTTGGTTAAAGAGACGTTTCTTAGCTTTGTTTCTGGCCCTAAGTAATCTCTTAGGCTCAGGATTGAACTCTAGATCGCTACTTGAATGCTCATTCATAAACTAACCCTATGGTACCTGCACAAGAAATGAGAAAAAGATAAGTTCCAATGGATATTAAACTTTGTGTTTCTAACTTAACAAACTTCGTTTTCACTAAACTAAATCCCCGGCAGCGGCGCCAAAAACTTGTTGCGTGCTCAATGTGTAAAAGAAATAAGCAATAAGTGAGAGAGAGCACTCAGAACATGCAAGCATACATGATCTTGTAGCACGTAGTAAGTATTTTTTCATTCGTTTTCCCACAGAGATTTATTATTGGCTACTCGTGAAGTGTATTGTTAAGCAAGAATGGGTGGATTTGATGGGGTAGATTTGGTTTAAAAATGCCTAATCACTAATGAATATATAAAGGATAGCAACATGAACAAGTGCAAGTCAATGATAAACTCAAACGTAAAGAGAAGAGATTAATAAACGAAGAGAAAAATAGCTAAGCAGAATTTTTAACTTAGTAGAATTGCGAGAACAGCAATTTTACCGCAATGTTACTAACAGCGAAAGTGTGTAAAATGGAGAAACAAGGGCTACTAACGACTCCTCTATAGGCATTTTCACACGATTCTCAGACATTGGATCAACTCACTATGCATCAAACTAACTCATTCTCATGTATCTTCCGATTTCATGCATTACATTCTTTAGTTTACTCATGTCCAAGTAAGGTCTTAAGCATCTTGTTAAAGCAATAAGTTATGATTTGTACTAGGAAAACGCCTATTCCTAGGTCGTTTTCTTGCTACCTTGAGAGGCTAGCATGAGTGTATGACTCTGAATTCTTACTCCTTCCAGAGGTTAGGAGTTCTTTGGAAAAAATGGATGGCCAATCGAAATTGCCCGTGGGATGAAGCTTACATACAATCAATGCATTCGAGAGCTATCCTACATGCTTGGTTCACGTGTTTTAGCCTATAGTATTGTCATTAGCATGCCCCTATGTGACTTAGTTACTCATGGATGTAGAGAGAACAGAAATAATAGATGAAGTAGACATGCTTAAAAGAAAATTAAAGACAAAACAGCAAGGAAAAACAGTAGGCAGTGAAGATAAAGACAAAGTGCGAAATGATGAATTGTGCTTTGATTAATCAATTGTTTGAATGAACAGATGAAGACTTAAAGTTACTAACATAAGGACAGAAAGCAACGAAATGGAATGGATTAACTAATGGAAAAGAAATAACAACAAAACGGTGCTGGAAATGAAAAGTAAAGACAGAAAGCAATAAAAATGAGCTTGATCGCCTCGTCGCAGACGCCTCGGCTGAAGGGTGAGAAAGGTAAGCCTTGCTTGGATGAATCCAATCAGAAGAGAAGATGAATCTTCTCTCCTTCCTATCAGATTATCGACTCCAACAGCTGAACCTCTCAAACCAACAGACGGAGAAGAGAAAGAATGGAAAAGACTGCGCTGCGAAGAGACTTCTACGCTTTCGGATGATGATTAAACCCTCCTCTTTGACCTCCTTTTATAGTATTCTGCAGGTGCGATTGGGCCAAGGAGAACCATCCATCCTCAACGTCGTACTTCAAAATGGATGGAGGAGAAAGAACGAATCCCTGAAATATCGGATCACAACAGAAAAAGGTTAGCCAACTTACGGATTTCACTTAAAACATTGCGGTTTTAGCAATGTTTCCGCAATGCCTCCGCAATGCACAATTTTCATTCTTCTAACTTCGTTTTTTATTCTTTTTCTCTCCTTTTGCATACAAGTCCTAATTTAGCTTCCCTCTTCTAATTCTCATATATAAGTATAGGTTTAAGCTAAATCCTATCAAAAACACTCACAAATGCACAACTTCCTAACACAAATAAGTCCTAAAATAGTCACTTTTGGAGACGTAACAAAAGACAATGTTGAAAACGAACCTATGAGACCCTATCCATTTTTAGAGTTCGCGGTGTTCCGAATCCCATGATACAACCCTTCTAAGTGGTGGTCGCTCCCTGGCAGACTCGCAGGCGCATCATGGGAACCTCACGGTGCAACCTAATGGAGGAGACCGTAGGATGTGTTGACACACAACCTTCGCCCACTTATTATGAACGACTTCCCCTATTAGGGCGACTCGAAGCCGAGCATGAATCTCACGGTGTGAACTCTTAGGGACGTAGGAGCTGAAAATATTTTTCCTCCCACTGAAGTGTTCTAGACGGTTGGGTATGATTTTACTTAGGCATATATTTTGGCTAACTAAAACATATCCTAAGTCTAGGTAATCTTTTCGAGTATAACGTTTATACTGGATTTTAACCTATGATGTCTAGGTGATAGACCTTTTAAAACCTTACATCACTCACGCATGCTCATAAAACCGGGTTAGCTATACTCAAATGCCAGTTCGATGCCCAGGTAGGAGGTTTTCCGTAAACCGTCAACTTAAATACCCCCAAACCAAGACAGCATCTTACTGGGTGAGTTTTTCTTGTAACCGAAGTTTTACAAGATATCGACCTATTTTAACTATTAGAACAGGAGATTGCTTGGTAGTTAACCCTAAATGAGCATGCATTTATCTTTGTTATAAGTTTTAATGTCTAATTCATTTTATAACACTTATAAAAAAAAAACAAACCTTATAACATACATCTAACATGCTTTTATATAACAATTATATAAAACCATTCCATGCAAAAATATAACAACTTATATGAAATCTCATGGAATCCTAAACATGCATACTTATATTATAACACTTATAACATACTTTCAATGCATGTTTCATGCTTATCCTATGGTGGGATTTTAAATCTACATGACATACAATATGTGATACGAAACCTCCAAGAATAAGTGTGAGAACCCCTTGATTATACGGACCCCCAAATCATTAACTTGAAAATCCAAGTAGCCAATTCGATCTCAGCCCCTAAGATAGGCTAGAATATAGGTTACTTAGATGATCTAACAAACCAAACATCGAACAAAGCTTTTGGCTCCCATCAACCCTCGATCTTCAAAGCACTCCACAAGTAAGACAGATCAATCCTCACTTGAATGCTCCAAATATACATGCATTCTATCACAAGAACACACAAGAAACAAAGATTAAAAGCTTTCAGGGTTTAAAACCCAAAATACTACATTTCATGTCTTTTATCAAATTGTCGTTTACAATAGACAAAGCTAATCCCTTTTATAGACAAGGAATTAAGCCAAGATACTCCTAACATAAATGCTAATAAGAAAAGTTACCTTGAAATACCAAAAGATGCCTTGATATTCTAAAAGGCACGTTGGAAAACTAAAAGTTTATCTTGAAATATGAAAGATCACCTAAAACTTAGTTCCACTTTAAATGAGTACATTAAGTAACTAATATGGATTTTAAACTTAGTTTTAACATGATCTATTAGTCTTCCATGAAATGGACTTGTGAGATAATGACGTTCATGCATTTCTCTTCCCTGTTGACTTTGATTCTTCCTCCATAACAATGGTTTGACTTCATTAAGCTTCATCATGGATATGAATTGGATTGTTAAAATGATTCATATCAATATGCACACAAGATTATGTTTATTTAAACTATACATTCACAATGCATAAATAAATAAACCACACTAAAAATAGATTGGTTTTGGCATCCTAAACAAGCATTTACCTATATTATTACAATAATAAAATAGGAAAATGTCTTGAACCGCCCCCGAACACTTCGAATCGGCTCGAACCGCCGCCGCCGAACCGAACTGAACCGCCACTTGACGCCTCTTCCATATTTGATAAATTACATCCTAAAATGGACTCTAATGACTCTAGAAAAATTACAGACTCTTTGTAACACATTAAAACCCATCACAAGGCAATTACAATAATTATTACAAATTGGAAGAGAAATGGATTCCAAAGACCAAAAATTTCCATTTTAGCACACATACATTCATCACATGAATTACTACCCACCAACTCTAAATCTACCAAAAAATAGTACTTAAAGCATGCTCTGATACCATTTGATAGAGTTTCGGCATGCATAGCGAAAGCAACGTTGGATCTAAGTACACTTATTTTGTTAATTTAAAATGAAAAAGCATGTAATTTGAAAATCAAAGACAATAATTTAGAAGTTACCTTTGAAGTTCAAATTCTTCTCGATTCCAAACTCGATCTTCAAACGTAACGGTCACGAACCACCACGAGAGTCTTCCCGACTATTCTCCGGCCTTAGAACGGGATTGTGGGATCCTTTGAGTGACTAATTTAAAAGAGAATTGAAGATGAAATTGGAGAGAAAGATAGAGAAATTGTCTTTACAATTCTCGAAGTTCATCAAAATTCCAAGAAGAAGTCAATCTAATTAACCCTTTGTATATATAGAAGACTACATACAAAAACATGCAAAATTGAGTTAACAATAGGATGCCATGTAGAATCCACTCAATTTAGTGGGATTAGTGGCTTGATGTGGGATGAACATTTAGCAAAAACAATTTGACTCATAAAACCACCAACAAATGGTTTTTCCCACTAACTCAAGAATTGGATTTTTCCACTAACTTAAGAATTGAATTTTTCCACTAACTTTAGTCATCAAAATGACACTTGACTTTCAAGGTTTAGTGGAGTCAACATTTGACTTTTGACTTTCAAAGTTTTAGTCAATTGTCTTTAATTTGACTTTTGACTAACTTTGATCAATTTAATTCAATTTAAAAATGAATTCAAATAATTAATTTTAAATTAAATTAAATTAATATTAAATAATTAATTAAACAATTTAATTAATTCAAATTTAATATCCAATAAATCCAACACTAATCCCGATCATTCCCGATATACATGATTATGAATCCATATTCATATTTTCGATATTTAAATCTTATTTTAAATATCACCATCTCTCTCTATTGTTCAATTCGCAATTGAACGTTATGTCGTTAAATATATCACATATATTGAACGTTAATTCCCTAATTCGAATTTGAACACTTCGAATTCACTCGTCACACTGTTCTAAGGTTTAGTCCGATATGAGCTAGCAGGGGGACCTCATGGACCTACAGATCATGAGCTCCAACGATCCGAGATTAACTGATTAAACTCTTTAACCCAGTTAATCAACATTCGTTAACTACCAGGACATTCCACTATAGCCTAGTAGTTGCACTCTCCTCACTATAAGTATATATATATGTCCACTCGATATAACCATGATTAGTAAGTTCAGCCTTCACAGGTTGTTCGTAATTTACGGTCGGGACAAATATTTGTTCTACCCCAGTAATTACATCTTGCTTAAGTCCCACTGATCCTCTAATGAACAATTGGTTTGTCATCCGATCACTAAACCGATTGATATGTGATCTAATCACTATACCGAGTACCTCTCGGGCCAATGAGAAGGTGGGGCCCCTTGTTCAAGACCTGGAGTCAGCACTTAAGGGAACAACCTATCTACTATCCCTAGAGACGGGTAAAAGTGAATTCCATCTTGCACCCTATGTCCCCAGCTATCTATTCGGTATTACCCCTAAAATGGGAGACTTATTGAGTCGGCGTTGTTGAGCCACTCTCACCCATGCAGTTCTAAGGATAATCGCGAATAAACAGGAGTTCATAGTTAGCTTAGTATTAAGGTCAAGTTACCTAGGTCATCGTTTTGAAATAGCCAGTCTTAAAAACAGTAAACGGCGTTATAAAGCAAGAGTGACTTATTTCGCGGTCCGGTCTAATGCAAACTCTTTGCATAGGACGCCCATTCATATATCTCTACATGAACAATTCAAAATCACATCGTTTGTACTAAATACAAAATAGGCTGCATCAAATAGTGTCCCCAAGATAAGATATCCAGCCTTATCCGTATACTATAGACCGTTTTGGCTATTTACTCGAACTTGATCCACTTTTATGTCTCCACATAAAGTTCAAGTACTCATGTTATAGCCATGTATCTTAGTTTATTGGATTTAGGGTTTTCTAAAATGAAATAAGCAATTCACATATTCAATAATAACTTTATTGAATAAACCTCAATAAAACTTTATTAGTAATAAAATATATTTATCGTTTACAAACCACGAGTTTTAGGACATAAAACCCAACACTTATAACCTACAATATACATAAATCCAAGGCAACCTATGTTGTATGTTTAATTTCATAATTAATATAACACTTATATCAATTATTATATTAAACTAACAACATCTAATTCATGAATTAGTATAACTCTTATATTAATACTCATGAATTCTCAAATATGCATATTATATATTATAACACTTATAACATATGTTTAATGCATGAAGCATGCTTCCTACGGTGGGATTTTAAATCTATATGGCATACGTTATGCACATACAATCATGAAATTTAATTAAAACATACATTCGCAATGCATAATTTATTAAACACACTAAAGTTGACCGATTTTGGCATCAAGACCACAATAACTAATTTATTACAAGCCTGAACAAAAAGCTAAAACTTGGGCGGACTACGAACTCTTCGTACCGTCTTGGACAAGCTTGCTCCCCCTAACGTTTCGATCAATTTCTCTTCAAGCATCTCTTTGTATCGCCTAGAACGAGTTTGAACTTGCACCGAACATTTCGTCGAGCTCAAAACTCGAGGTTGTTTGACAAAGAAACCTATATGGACTCTAATGACTCTAAAGAATACTGACTCTCCAGCACACATTAAAGCCCATACATTCTCGGGCAATTACAAATAATGAAATTCAAAATGAAACAATGCCATAACCGATATTAACTTTTGACGTTCATTCAGAAACAATTTCTAAATTAAAATACCCACCAACTTAAATTGATGCAAATTGAGTTGATCAAAATACGCTCTGATACCAATTTATGGAGCGTTTTACGCTGCGGAAGCGATTTTGGATTGATGATACTCTAATTTCATCAATTTAACAAGTAGAAAATATGCTCGAACGACGAAATATAAGAAATTAGAATTACATACCCTTTTAGTTCCGATTTCTTCAAGATCCGTCGCTCGTTCTTCGTCACGAACACTTCGAACTTCTTCTCACGAATGCCCCTAGGACCACCCCAGGTAGTCCCGCTATCCTCGGCGCCGCGCAACGGAGTTGTGAGACTCTATTACAAGAGAAACGAAAACGGAAGAAAGGAGATGAAGAAGATGGTGAAAATGGAAGGTTGGGCATGGGAATTATTTAAGAACTTAGAAGAAGGAAAAGTGAACTTCAAAATTTCAAATGTCAATTAGAAGCTTTAAACTCAAAAATGAGTTTTTAAAACTCTCGAATTCTTTGCCATTCTCAAAATGAATACCCTTAAATCTACTCAGCCAAATATATATATATATATATAAATAAACTAAACATATGTCTTACATGCACAATGCATGTAAGACATATATATAATTATTATTATTTTAAAAATTAATTAAAACTTAATTAATTTTAAATAATAATAAATATTTTTATTTATTAAATAAAAAAAATTATATATATTAATTAATTAAACTTTTTAATTAATTAATATTATTTAATTCAAAATCAAATATTAATTAAACAATATGGCTAAACCCGGTTCTCCGAAAACCGACTTTTTTGCACATGAATCCTATTCATGTTTTACACAATTCCCATATTTAAATCATATTTAAATATGTCCATCATTCCTCCAAAAACCGAATTTGAACAATTCAAATTATTTTTCCTTTTCTCTTATATTATTGCATGACGTTATCCGAGCTAGTTGTTGTCTTGTCGATGTGTGTGCAATTATGAATGGAAAGTCTTAACTCATGCAAGCATACATGGTCAGCAACAAGTGGTAAGTATGTTTTTATATCGTTTTCCCACAGAGATTTGAGTTAAGCATGCACGGTTTATACTTGTTAACAATGAGAAAGTAACCAGTGACAAATTGGTATGGGTGGAATGCTGCAGAAATGCGATAAAAGCAATGGAAATTAATGGTATAGTGCAACTAAGTAATAAAATGCGGAAATAATGCAGACCAACAATATTTAAACAAAACACAAGATTTAAATCTGCAAATGCGTAAACAGCAAGATAAACGAAAATAACACAACAACAGAACTTATATTCTAACAATCATGGTAGGCTAGGACTCATGTAATAACTCATAGATCGGGAAGTTTCAGCTGCGAATAAACATGCATATGCACCGTTCTAACATTTATCCACAAGATCTCTCGATCTTGAGCAGTAGAAATCAAGTTCATTCATATCCAAATAAGACTATCATTCTATTCATACAAACATGATATCTGGCGTGCTAGGAGAGTGACTCGATTAGAATCCTCATTGGATACCATGAAAGGCTACCAAAAACACATGACTCAGACTTCCTACTCCTCCCAGAGGTTCAGAAATCAGTAACACATAATGGATGGCCGGTAAAAAATGCATTATTGGAATAAAAACACACATGCTTTGAACATTTCATGTTAAACATTTGTTGAAATCCCAATCTACTTGTCATTAAATCATCCTAGCCATCCCTTAATGAGATTAGCTACACATAACTAGAAAAAAAGAAAGAACAACAACAAAATTCATAAACATTTAGACCAGCTACAACAACAACAAAATAAGAAGGAGAGAAGATACGAATAGCTAAGAAGGAGTAAGAGTTGATGAAGAAACTTCAAATTACTCGGTTCCCTTCAGATCTTCAAGCAACTCTTCCTCCTTCTCAACAATCGACACTCCATGAGCTACTCTCAGGTGCTAATCTTCACAGCTACGACTTTCTTGGAGAGCTCTTCAATAGAGGTCTTCTTATTCTCTCTAAAAGCTCTCAAAACGAAACAAATCCTCCTAGAAGTTCTTTATTCTCCTCTCTAACGACTCTCTCTTTCTCTTTCTACCCTTTTCTATTTATATTCGTATGGTTTTCACCTCAAATTTCCCTAAAATGATCCAATGCTTCTCATTGGATGGCTGCAACCGAAAAAGCATCTTGGTTTGTACGACAGAGGACAGGCGCTGCCATTTCACGTGCTTCACGTACAGTTTTTGCGAATGCGTTGCTATCGCAAAAATCCTTAAAGACGCCAACTTTGCAGTCGCATCGCGCCCGCAAAGTTCCTATGGTCTTCGATCTAGCCTTCCTGGTGCGATGCTTGCTTAGCGAAATCCTCGCGAAATCTGCAGTGCGAACAAAAAGGCTTGATTAAGTACAAACAGGCTTTAATATGTTCATTTATCGCCCAAGGAGTCAAAAGCAACCTTTTACTCTAATATATGCTAAATCCTTTGAAACATTAATTAAAGCTTATAAAATACTCATTAAGAACTCTATATTCTTCCTAATTTTGCTCTAAATAACCCTCATTTGGAGAGTTAACACACACCCAAACTTGAGCTATTACTCGTCCTCGAGTAATGATCATGTTCACCAATATCCTAGAATTGACAATCAAGTTTATAACCCTAACGTTCTTGTCTACCACTTTAGCTGCCCAACATACCCACCTAATCTTTTTGCTAACACGCAATTTGCTAGCAACTACTGCATGGCGAAATCATCTTGAAGCTACTTGGCTAGCACTCTTGCTTTCCTGTAACCGACTAAAGTAAACCATAAAATTCTCTATTTTTGCTCAATATCTCTACCAACTTCCTTTTAGCACTTTGCAATCTTATCATTCTACAATTTCCACCTACTCCTCGATTTCATTATCTCCCATATTTTAGCTCAAACTTTCTTCCTCTCAATCTTGCATTCAGTACATACTTCTAACTTTTTACATTAAGTTTTCTCTTTTTTCTCAATATCTCCCTTTTGGTCATGCCATATCCACAAAACCAAAGTAATCATATTTCAATTTCACAGAACAAGTGGAACATGGCATCACCCTCAAGGTAATCATTCTTTTCCTAAGCACACTCTTCAAATACAAATCTTCACTTAGTTTTAAACATAAGACCAGAGTTAAATTCGTAGGACATCTAAGCCTTTCAGAGTTGTATCTTAGGAGTGATGAGGCCTTGGTAGTAAGTATTTTGAATATCCTACGATTTCAAGCTGTCGAGGCTTGCCAAAATAATATTTATAAAACCCGAATCCATCGAGCAATTTGCAGCTTAATGGTAACGGGGTCGATCCACATGGAATTATGTAATATAAATTTGACTAAGTTTAAGTTGCTAATGATAAAAAGATTGTAATTTGGTTTGTTGAAAGGGAGCTCTAAGCATGCAACGCTAACGGAAAATTAAATGGCGAAGTGACCAATTAAATGGACGTGCTTAACTTCGAGTAATGGGATTGATCGCTATGGACATTTAGTTCATCGATACAAATAAATAGCTAACATGCTTCAGCACACAATTCATTTCGCTAATTTCTAGCTCAAACTACCCAAAGAAATAATTAGAAAAGTGCAATTCTAATTATACTTGGCCAATAGTCAATTAAAGGTAGCTAATCTTGAATTGACCAAAGGCCAGTAACGGGGACATTGTGACTGATTACTTCTAAGACTAACCCGATTTGTCTCTCGCCCAAAGCCTAACATGAAAACGTTAACTAATCCATTCCCCCAACAGTCACTTGGGCTTGAATTACCTAGCCATTCTTAAGCCCTTGCTACTTAGCGATATAGGGAATTATACGTCCTAATCTATAGCGTTCTATCATGCATAGGAATTAAGGAGTCAATCTTAACTAAGCTATACATGATAGAATTGAAGAAAAAGAAAGGAAAGAGATGCAAGAAGTTCTAATTAGCTAACATATAAAAAAGAGGGCAAATCTCCCCAAAAATCCATAGTTTACAATCCCAAGCTCAAAATTAAACACTTACCTTGTTTAGCCTTCCATGGAGGATGAATAAATCAAAACCTCCATGGAAAGACTTAGTAGCATACAAGAAGAGGAAGAAAAACGCCCAAAAATGGTGGACAAACTGCAAACTCGAGGCTAATTTTCGTGGGGAAGATCAGCCAAAAATCGGAGCCTCGAGACGCTGTGCCCTAAGTTGGCAGCGCACGTGCGTTCGGGGCGTCAAGACGCTCGGACAGCGTCTCGACGCTGAGCAGCGTTGAGCCAGCTTCTCGGCGCTGTTGCTTTACGCTTGCTCTCGGGTTTGGAGGCAAAAAATTGTTTTTTCATGGCAATTTTTGCCATGTCTTCATGCTTCAAACTCCCTCACTCCCAATGCATCCATGAAGCTCTAAAACGTCTCTTTAAGTCCCCAAACACGTCCTTAGACTCCTCGAGCTCTCGACCATGAGATCACATACAAAAAGACATTTTAATCAATATTAAGCATGGTTATAGCCAATATTAGGGACATAATAATAGCTTTATTTTGGAGATATGAAAATACCCAGACCTAAATCTTGCTAGTCCTCGAGCAAGGTATACACTAAATTATATCCAAAGAATGACTTGCATGCTGAAAACTCTAACCTGAATGCTTGTGAAACAAGGTACTTAAATAAATCCAAAACCATCAAATGCATGCAAAAGTTGAAAACATTCTAAAATTTTACTCTTATTCACTTACGTGTGTGTGTGTTTAGAACCTCTCAACCTAGCTCTTGCAAGCCCAAAATAACCTTATACAACCCTATAACTGGTTTTCCCCTACTTATGGCGATAAGAACAGTCTAACGACTTATAGTAACAAAAAGAGCAACAAAACAAAAAGCCTATGTTTTTTTTTTCTCTTTTCTTTTTCTTTGAGTACTTTGTACCAATTGCTTCTTTTCAACCACTTTTTTTTATTTCTCCAAGAAAGCCTAACACGTCAAGCCTAATTTCGCTTCACGTTTTTAAGGACTATTGCTCACTTCTATTAGTTTCTCTTTCATGCAATGGCAACTGTGGGTTACACGATCGCCCCTGGTTACACGGGCAACACAAGAAGGAGGAGCAACTCTAAAGTTTTTATTTTCATGCTTAGTTTTTATTTTTCTAGGCAATAGCTTCGCTATAAAACAAGTGAATTATTACTACTTCTAACACATCAAGCCTCCCTAATGGTACCTTTCGGGGTGACAACAAGGTTTCAGACCAAATAAAATCATTCTAAGCCTACAGAACTGAGAATAACAGGGCTATGTGCTTAGTGAATGTAGAGAAATAGCAGAAAAAAATTTAAAATGGGCTCAAAATGTGTATACATTGTCAAATTTTTCGAATTACACAAATACGGAGTGTTCACAAACATATCACAGACCGTCCTCATCGGACAACATGCATCCAAATTATAATCTAAAAATCAGAGTATACACAAGCCCGACAACTACAAAGAAGTCTTTCTTTCAACAAACTCCCCCCCCCCCACCTTAAGACATGCATTATCCTGAATGCATTAACAATTAAAACAACAAAATTGTAAGGGAACTGAAAACCTCCCCTGAATTTTGTAGGGCCGACGGGTAGAGATGTGCATCATCGCCTTCCAAAATAAATTCGAACTGTCGGCCATTCACCATTTTCTCCTAAGAAAATAAACAAACAACAAAGTTCAAAAGCTAAAATAAACAAAAACAAAACAATAAATAACCGAATTACAGTCCAAGCTCGAGTGCCTCCGAGAATTGCAAATCTTTAGAGTCGATTGCTCGACTGTATTCTCACATCCTCTCATCCATAATCGTGCACATAGGATTTTTCAGCCAATTGCACAATAGCACCGGTTTCACGCAAGTCATTCGGTTTAAGCTCTTTAAAAACAACACATGACTTTACATTAATCAATGGTCCTAAATCTAGCATGGCTCGATTAATCATTTTATCTCCTATAGTGCAAGGCAAAGTGGAAGGGAGTATCTTAGCAGGATTCTCAACAATTGTCAAGGTAGAAACAGTTGTTACAAAATTCAGTCAAGGGTGGTTCATGCAACTCATATTCATCAAAAAGTCCAGTTAAAAATAATGGGTCGTCCCCATCCTCAACAGTCATGCATTCATTGTGAACTAAAGATTCAAATGTATCTATTTGCAAAGAGAGAATACGTCATCATCATGCTCTTCTACATTAGGCAAATTAATCTCAACAACCTCTCCGCCATACTCAACAGACAAAATGCCCTTATCAACATTTATTTTAGTCTTAGCAGTTTTCATAAAGGGTCGACCTAATAAGATCGAAGCAGGCGGAGAAGAAGAATTTTCATCCATTTATCTGAACATAAAAATCAAGAGGAAAAATCAATTTATTAACTTTCACTAACACATCTTCAACTACTCCTAAAGGATGCACAAAAGAACTATAAGCAAGTTGAATAATTATTCCTGTTTCCTGTATTTATTTCAATTTCAGTTTCTGATAAACGGAATAAGGAATAACGCTAATTGAGGCTCCTAAATTCAGCATTGCTCTTCTAATTTTCATGCCTCCTATCTTACAAGGGAGAGTGAACATACCTGGATCGTCGCATTTTACCGGTAAGCTCTTTGTGATCAAAGCTGAGACATTCTTACTTACCACGACGCGTTCACTTTCCTTTGTCTTCCTCTGGTTGGTGAATAGTCTTTTTAGGAACTTGGCGTACCTTGGAATTTGCTTGATGGCATCCAACAGAGGGATATTGATCTCTACCTTCCTGAACGTGTCTAGAAACTCCACCTCGTAGTTCTCCTTAGGCGGTCTCGCTAACCTTCTTGGAAAAAAAGCCTTAGGCACATAAACTTCAGTACATGTAAGATCGAAATTTACCCTTTTCCACCGTGGTTTGTGGTTTTCTATCCCTGGCTCGTTGTGGCCATGATCGATTTCCACCGACGGGGTACTCGTGGGAAGCTCCTTCCCACTTATCAGAGTGAAGGCACTAGCACTTTCTGCCTTCTGATTCTCCATCACTGTCAATCTGTTACTAACCTGAATCACTGCTTCGCTCTGATTTTGAAACTGCTCTCGAGTTTCGCTATGTTGGGATTCAAGTATTTCTTCCAAGGTTCTACCTGAAACAGAAGGATGAAGCTGTAAATTATCTTTCGAAGCAAGAAAAACACTACTTACCTCAAAAAGTTGGGCCTTAAGCTCATTCACATCCTCCATCAGGCGAGCTTGCTCCTTGTCTCCATCTCCACTCCGCTCCAAGCTTCTAGCCAAGATGGAAATCTAAACTCTAGCTTCGACGAGGGTTTTATCTATGAGACATCCTCCACTGGCGACGTCAACTAACTGTCGGTTTAGCGGTAAGAGACCTTCGTAGAAATTCTGAATAAGATGTTGGTCAGCTATTTGGTGATTGGGACAATCCTCAAACAAACGACCAAACCTCTCCCAACACTCGAGAACGGTCTTTTCCTTTCCTTGCTCAACTATGTTTATCATTCTTCTGAGGGCGGCGACCTTGGGAGGTGGAAAATACTTCCCTAAAAATGCTCCCTGCAGCTCGTCCCAAGAAGTGATGGACCTAGTCGGTAGGTAATACATCCAATCTCTCGCCTTCTCCTTCAAGGTGAAAGGAAAGGCCCTAAGATGGAGTTTATCTTCAGTGATGTCGTCGGTCCTCATTGACGAACACACCATCCGAAATGCCCTAAGGTGTCTGATGGGATCTTCATCTGTATTACCACAAAAAGAAGGTAATAAGTTAATCAGACTAGCTTTATGTTCAAATTTACCTGTAGCTACCAGATACATAATACTCGATGAGTTCCGGCCTAGCTGAGATGATGCAAGCTGCCTCAAGGTTCTTTGTTGCTCATAATTACCCCCGACATCCATTTTTGCGCTTCTCTTGGATTTTCAAAGAATAACGGCGCTGAAACACTCAAACAAAACGGGTAAAATAATACAAGAAAATTAAACTGTACAAACAAAAAGTAAAGGAAAATTTAAAACGACAAATTAAACTCAATCAAACCAAATTCAATCTAATTCCCCAGCAACGGCGCCAAATTTGGTAGTAGGTATTTTGAATATCCTACGCTTTCAAGCTGTCGAGGCTTGCCAAAATAATATTTATAAAACCCGAATCCAACGAGCAATTTGCAGCTTAATGGTAACGGGGTCGATCCACAGGGAATTATGTAATTTAAATTTGACTAAGTTTAAGTTGCTAATGATAAAAAGATGGTAATTTGGTTTGTTGAAAGGGAGCTCCAAGCATGCAACGCTAACGGAAAATTAAATGGCAAAGTGACAAATTAAATGGACGTGCTTAACTTCGAGTAATGGGATTGATCGCTATGGAGATTCAGTTCATCGATACAAATAAATAGCTAACATGCTTCAGCACACAATTCATTTGGCTAATTTCTAGCTCAAACGACCCAAAGAAATAATTAGAAAAGTGCAATTCCAATTATACTTGGCCAATAGTCAATTCAAGGTAGCTAATCTTGAATTGACCAAAGGCTAGTAACGAGGACATTGTGACAGATTAATTCTAAGACTAACTCGATTTCTCTCTCGCCCAAAGCCTAACATGAAAACGTTAACTAATCCATTCCACTAATTGTCACTTGGGCTAGAATTACCTAGCCATGCTTAAGCCCATGCTACTTAGCGATATATGCAATTATACGTCCTAATCTATAGTGTTCTATCATGCATAGGAATTAAAGAGTCAATCTTAACTAAGCTATACATGCTAGAATTGAAGAAGAATGGTAGAGCACTTTTGAATGTGCTCCAAAATTCAAGTTGTCGAGCCTTGCCAAAATCATATTTATAAAACCCGAATACACCGAGCTATTTGTAGCTTAGTGGTAACGGGGTCGATCCACAGAAAATTAGGAAATTTAATTAGACTAAGTCTAATTTGCTAATTATAAAAAGTGTGTAAAAAGATGGTGAAAATATGGTAATTTGGTTTGGGGGAAGGGAGCTCTTAGCATGCAATGCTAACGGAAAATTAAATGACTAAGTGCAAAACTAAATGGTCGTGCTTAACTTCGAGTAATGGGATTGATCTCTATGGACGTTTAGTTCATCGATACAATTAATTAGCTAATCATGCTTCAGCACACAATTCATTTGACTAATTTCTAACTCAAATGACCCAAAGATATAATTAGATATGTGCAATTCTAATTGTTCTTGGCCAATAATCCATTCAAGGTAGCGATCCCTAAATTGACCATAAGCCAGTAACGGGAACATTGTGATGGTTTAATCCTAAGACAACCCGATTTCTCTCTCGCCCTAAGCCTGACATGAAAACGTTAACTAATTCAAATTTGCAACTGTCACTTTGGGTTGAATTACCTAGCCATGCTTAAGCCCTTGCTACCTAGCGATTTGGGAAATTATACGTCCGAATCTTTAGCCCTCTATCATGCATAGGAATTAGGGAGTCAACCTAACTAAGCTATACATGCTAGAATTGATGAAGAACAAGCAAAGAGATGCAAGAATTACTAATTAGCTCAACATTTACAAAGGGGCAAATCTCCCCAAACATCCATAATTACAATCCCAAAACTCAAAATTAAACATTAACCTTGTTTAGCCTTCCATGGAGGATGAATAAATCAAACCCCCCATGGAAGAGCTTAGTAGCATACAAGAAAAGGAGAAGAAGAACTCAAAATTGGTGCAAAAATGGCGTAGACCCGAGGCTGAAATTCGGAGAAGAAGATTGCAAAAATTTGGAGTTTTCTACGCTTTTAATCGTTGGAGCGTCGAGACGCTGTGCCCTAATTTGGCCGCGCGCGCGCGGGGTGGCGTCAAGACGCTTGGACAGCGTCTCGACGCTGGGGCGCGTCAATCCGAAAATCGTCGGGGCGGCGTCGAGACGCTCGGCCAACGTCTCGACGCTGCTGCTCATGCTTGCATGCTCTCGGGTTGATGGCCAAAAATTGCCCTTTTCAAGGCAATTTTTGCCATTTCTTCAATTCTTCAAGTCCTTCACTCCCGATGCATCCATTAAGCTTTAAAACGTCGATTTAAGTCCCGAAACGTGTCCTTAGACTCCTCGAGCTCTCGACCATGAAATCACCTACAAAAAGGCATTTTAATCAATAATTGACATGGTTTAAGGCAATATTAGGGACATAATAATAGCTCTATTTTAGAGCTATCAAAGTACCCCCACGAGCATGTAATCCCTCGTTCTCCTAAGATACTTGAGGATATTCTTAACGGTTGTCCAATGTATAAGTCCAGGATTGGACTGAAACCTGCTGACAACACCTACTGCATAGCATATGTCGGGTCGTGTACACAACATAGCATACATCAGACTTCCAACTGCCGATGCATAGGGAATGCGTCTCATATCCTCAACTTCTTGAGGTGTCTTAGGACATTGTTCCTTCGACAAGTGAATTCCATGCCTGAAGGGTAGCAAACCCCTCTTGGAATTCTGCATTTTATATCTTGACAACATCTTGTCAATATAGGATGCTTGAGACATGGCTAATGTTCTATTCTTGCGGTTCCGAACTATTTGGATCCCAAGAATATATTGAGCTTCTCCCAAATCTTTCATTTGGAATTGAGTTGCTAGCCATTTCTTGACGTCAGTCAGGCATCTTACATCATTCCCAATGAGTAAGATATCATCGACATATAATACGAGGAATGCTACAGATGTTTTGACAATCTTCTTGTAAACACAAGGTTCGTCAATGTTTTGTTCAAAACCATAAGATTTGATCGCAGTATCAAACCTTATATTCCAGCATCTAGATGCTTGTTTCAACCCATAAATGGATCGTTTAAGCTTACAAACTTTTTGTTCTTGATGTTGTATTATAAACCCCTCTGGTTGAGACATATAGATACTCTCTTCAAGATTGCCATTCAGAAAGGCTGTCTTGACATCCATTTGCCAAATCTCATAGTCATAATATGTGGCAATGGACAAGAGTATTCTAATTGATTTTAACATGACAACAGGAGAGAAGGTTTCATCATAGTCTACCCCCTCTCTCTGGGTATAACCCTTTGTCACTAATCGAGCTTTAAAGGTCTGTACCTTACCAGCTTGGTCTCGTTTCCTTTTGTAGATCCATTTACAACCAATAGGTTTTACCCCATCTGGTTGATCTACAAGTTCCCAGACGGAATTGAAGTACATCGACTCCATTTCGAGGTCCATGGCTTTGATCCATTGATCTTTGTCAACATCATTCATTGCCTGTTTATAGGTCAATGGATCCTCTATTCCATCATCTGGTATGATGATTTGAGTTTCTACTAAACCCATGTAACGGTCAGGTTGTTGCACAACTCTCCCACTACGTCGAGGCATTCTCAACTCTTGAGATGGATGTGAGTAATCAGAAGTATTAGCTCCATCAACAACTCTTGTTGAGGGTCCAATCTCATCAACAACTCTTGTTGATCTATCTGTAGCTTCTTTAGAAATTTCACGCAATACTAGTTTACTGCGAGGTTGATGATCTCTCATGTGATCTTCTTCGAGAAAAGTAGCATTTGTCGATACAAATACTTTATTTTCTTCTGGATCAAAGAAGTATCCAGCTTTCGATTCTTTTGGGTAGCCTATGAATAAACATACTTTTGAACGACGTTCCAATTTCTTAGGGTTTTGCACCAACACATGTGTCGGGCATCCCCAGATCCTGAAGTGACGTAAACTAGTTTTACGCCCTCTCCATAACTCATAAGGTGTCCCAGTAACACTTTTAGAGGGAACATTGTTCAAAATGTAGGCAGCAGTCTCTACTGCATATCCCCAAAACGAATCAGGCAAATGAGCATAGCTCATCATCGATCGAACCATGTCTAACAAGGTTCTGTTTCTTCTCTCCGATACACCGTTTTGCTGTGGCGTACTAGGTGCAGAGAGTTGTGACTGGATTCCATGTTCTATCAAATAGTCCTGGAATCTTAGGTCCATGTACTCTCCACCTCGATCTGATCGAAGTGTCTTAATTGTTTTACCTAATAAGTTTTCAACTTCTGCCTTATACTCCTTGAACTTTTCAAGAGCTTCGGACTTATGATGTATTAGGTAAACATAACCGTACCTTGAATAGTCATCTATGAAACTGATGAAATATTCATATCCTCCTCGTGCTTTGACATTCATTGGTCCACAAAGGTCCGAATGCACGAGTTCTAAGGATTCTTTGGCTCTAAGACCTTTTCCAGTAAAAGATCTTTTCGTCATTTTCCCCTCAAGACAAGACTCACATGCTGGTAAAGAGTTGTCTTCTAACTGGCTTAGATGACCATTCTTAACCAATCTCTCAATCCTATTGAGATTAATGTGGCCAAGTCTTAAGTGCCAAAGATATGTACTTGAAGAAACTTTTTGCCTTTTGTTTCGCGTCTCAGCCGTTTTAAACATCTCGATATTTAAAATAGCTTTCGCTCTGGTCGGTTTTAACTTATATAAGTTGTTTTCTAGTTTTGTAGAACAAATAGGAATACCTCTTTTGGTAATGAACACTTCATTAATTTCAAAAGATACTTTATACAATTGTTCTAACAAACAAGAGATAGATACAAGATTCCTTTTCATTCCAGGAACAAGATACACATTATCTAATATAATGAATCTATCTCCAAAAAACAACTTTAAATCTCCCACTGATTTTGCTGAGACAACCTCTCCTGTTCCAACCCTGAGAGTTATCTCGTCTTCCGCAAGCGTTCTCCAGGAACTAGTTTCCTGAAAAGAAGAGCAAATATGATTAGTGGCCCCTGAATCCAGTATCCAGGAAGAGTCATCACTCTCCACTAAACATGTTTCAACAACTAGTAAATCATATTTACCTTGTTTTGCCTTTTCAGCTTTCTTCTCAGCAAGGTACTTTGGGCAGTTTCTTTTCCAATGCCCATTCTCGTTGCAGTGGAAACATTTTCCTTTATCTGCAACTTGAGCCTTGCTTTTGCGGTCATTAGGAGTTTTACTTTTCCCCTTCCCTTTCTTTTTCATCGAAATACTCTTATTTTTAGAAGAAGAAGGGCCAGACTTCGTCCCAGAGGACGATCCTCTATAGAACTTTTTAGTGGTAGCAACATTTGCTTCCACTTCATGTCCCTTAGTTTTCAGGAGGGACTGATAAGTCTGAAGCTCATTCTGAAGAGTAGTCAAGTTATATTCAATTTTATTCATCATCGCATTTGTGCGGAACTGTAGGAAGCTCTTCGGATGAGACTCCAGAATAAAGCTGACCTGACTCTTCTCATCTATGACAGCTCCATTTACTTCTGCCACATTGAAATGGACCATCATGTCCAGGACATGTTCTCTAACAGAGGTCCCTTCTCTCATGCGACAGTTATAAACGTACTTGATGGCATCATGCCTAAGGGAGAAGGACGGTTGTCCAAACATCCCCTTCAGAGATTCCATAATCTCTTTGGCAGCACCCATACCATCGTGTTTCTTAGCCAATACATCAGATATGCTGGCCATAATGTAGACGCGGGCTTTATCATTTGCCCTTGTCCATCTGTCATATGCATCCCGAACATTTCGGTTTGCATTTGTGCCGGGGTTTTGAGGACACTCCTCAGTTAAAACGAACCTTAGATCATCAATTACCAGTATTGTGTTTAAATTTGATTTCCACGTTGCGTAATTATCCCCGTTAAGTTTCTCAGAAGCTAGTAACTGTACTATTGAGTTGGACATGCTGAAAAATATAAACATATCGTATTTAGTGAAATTGCTATTACCCTTTTATATTATCCAATCAAGTTTTAGCAAAAGTAATAATGTACCCATCATTTATTCTTTATTTCAACGATACTACAAAGGTTTAAAGCAACATCCACCTAGGGGCAGTCTATCACTCCTCCTTTGAATTGAGACAATCTCAGCTAATCACTATTACCAGAATAACTCATATTCCAATAGATCTTTTAGCTATCGTTTACTTTGGTCAAGAAGTTACTAACACTTTGTAATTCTTGTAAGTGTGACCCTCCATTTTCAGACCTCAGAGATCGGAATCAACAAGCTCCCGAAGTTGGAAAGACAATGCTGAAAACGGACCTATGAGACCCTATCCATTTCTGGAGTTCGCGGTGTTCCGAATCCCATGATACAGCCCTCCTAAGGGGTGGTCGCTCCCAGGGCAGACTCGCAGGCGCATGATGGGAATCTCACGGTGCAACCTAATGGAGGAGACCGTAGGATGTGTTGACACACAACCTTCGCCCACTTACTATGAACGACTTCCCCTATTCACCTTGTTATTGACTCATGCAAATACTTTCCTACTGGAGGTCGCTCCCAGGGCGACTCGAAGCCGAGCATGAATCTCACGGTGTGAACTCTTAGGGACGTAGGAGCTGAAAACATTTTTCCTCCCACTGAAGTGTTCTAGACGGTTGGGTATGATTTTACTTAGGCATATATTTTGGCTAACTAAAACATATCCTAAGTCTAGGTAATCTTTCCGAGTATAACGTTTATACTGGATTTTAACCTATGATGTCTAGGTGATAAAACTTTTTAAAACCTCACATCACTCACGCATGCTCATAAAACCGGGTTAGCTAAACTCAAACGCCAGTTCGATGCCCAGGTAGGAGGTGTTCCGTAAACCGTCAACTTAAATACCCCCAAGCTGAGACAGCATCTTACCGGGTGAGTTTTTCTTGTAACCGAAGTTTTACAAGATATCGACCTATTTTAAAAATAGGAGATTGCTTGGTACTTAACCCTAAATGAGCATGCATTTATCTTTGTTATAAGTTTTAATGTCTAATTCATTTTATAACACTTATAAAAAAAAAATAAACCTTATAACATACATCTAACATGCTTTTATATAACAATTATATAAAATCATTCCATGCAAAAATATAACAACTTATATGAAATCTCATGGAATTCTAAACATGCATACTTATATTATAACACTTATAACATACTTTCAATGCATGTTTCATGCTTATCCTATGGTGGGATTTTAAATCTACATGGCATACAATATGCACACAAGATTATGTTTATTTAAACTATACATTCACAATGCATAAATAAATAAACCACACTAAAAATGGATTGGTTTTGGCATCCTAAACAAGCATTTACCTAAATTATTACAATAATAAAATAGGAAAAAGTCTTGAACCGCCCCCGAACACTTCGAATCGGCTCGAACCGCTTGTAAGTTGTGGAATTGCACGAACCGCCGCCGAACCGAACCGAACCGCCACTTGACGCCTCTTCCAATTTTGATAAATTACATCCTAAAATGGACTCTAATGACTCTACAAAAATTACATACTCTTTGTAACACATTAAAGCCCATTACAAGGCAATTACAATAATTATTACAAATTGGAAAAGAAATGGATGCCAAAGACCAAAAATTTCCATTTTAGCACATATACATTCATCACATGAATTACTACCCACCAACTCTAAATTAACCAAAAAAGAGTACTTAAAGCATGCTCTGATACCATTTGTAAGAGTTTCGGCATGCATAGCGGAAGCATCGTTGGATCTAAGTACTCTTATTTTGTTAATTTAAAAAGAAAAAGCATGTAATTTGAAAATCAAAGACAATAATTTAGAAGTTACCTTTGAAGTTCAAATTCTTCTTGATTCCAAACTCGATCTTCGAACGTAACAGTCACGAACCACCACGAGAGTCTTCCCGACTATTCTCCGGCCTTAGAACGGGATTGTGGGATCCTTTGAGTGACTAATTTAAAAGAGAATTGAAGATGGAATTGGAGAGAATGGTAGAGAAATTGTCTTTACAATTTCTCAAAGTTTATCAAAATTCCAAGAAGAAGTCAATCTCATTAACCCTTTGTATATATAGAAGACTACATGCAAAAACATGCAAAATTGAGTTAACAATAGGATGCCATGTAGAATCCACTCAATTTAGTGGGATTAGTGGCTTGATGTGGGATGAACACTTAGCAAAAAAGTTTGACTCATAAAACCACCAACAAATGGTTTTTCCCACTAACTCAAGAATTGGATTTTTCCACTAACTTAAGAATTGGATTTTTCCACTCACTTTAGTCATCAAAATGACTCTTGACTTTCAAGGTTTAGTGGAGTCAACATTTGACTTTTGACTTTCAAAGTTGTAGTCAATTGTCTTAAATTTGACTTTTGACTAACTTTGATCAAATTAATTCAATTTAAAAATTAATTCAAATAATTAATTTTAAATCAAATTAAATTAATATTAAATAATTAATTAAACAATTTAATTAATTCAAATTTAATATCCAATAAATCCAACACTAATCCCGATCATTCCCGATATACATGATTATGAATCCATATTCATATTTTCGATAATTAAATCTTATTTAAATATCACCATCTCTCTTTATTGTTCAATTCGCAATTGAACGTTATGTCGTTAAATATATCACATATATTTAACGTTAATTCCCTAATTCGAATTCGAACACTTCGAATTCACTCGTCACACTGTTCTAAGGTTTAGTCCGATATGAGCTAGCAGGGGGACCTCATGGACCTACAGATCATGAGCTCCAACGATCCGAGATTAACTGATTAAACTCTTTAACCTAGTTAATCAACATTCGTTAACTATCAGGACATTCCACTATAGCCTAGTAGTTGCATTCTCCTCACTGTAGATATATTTATGTCCACTCGATATAACCATGATTAGTAAGTTGACCCTTCACAGGTTGTTCGTAATTTACGGTCGGGTCAAATATCTGTTTTACCCCCGTAATTACATCTTGCTCCTTAAGTCCCACTGATCCTCTAATGAACAATTGGTTTGTGATCCAATCACTAAACCGATTGGTATGTGATCTAATCACTATACCGAGTCCCTCTCGGGCCAATGAGAAGGTGGGGCCCCTTGTTCAAGACCTGGAGTCAGCACTTAAGGGAACAACCTATCTACTATCCCTAGAGACAGGTAGGAGTGAATTCCATCTTGCACCCTATGTCCCCAGCTATCTATCCGGTCTTACCCCTGAAATGGGAGGCATATTGAGTCGGCGCTGTTGAGCCACTCTCACCCATGCAGATCTAAGGATAATCCCGAATAAACAGGAGTTCATAGTTAGCTCAGGATTAAGGTCAAGTTACCTAGGTCATCGTTTTGAAATAGTCAGTCTTTAAAACAGTAAACAGCGTTATAAAGTAAGAGTGACTTATTTCGCGGTCCGGTCTAATGCAAACTTTTTGCATAGGACGCCCCCATTCACATGTCTCCACATGAACGATTCAGGATCACATCGTTTGTACTAAATACAAAATGGGCCGCATCCAATAGTGTCCCCAAGATAAGGTATCCAGCCTTATCCGTATACTATAGAACGTTTTGGCTATTTACTCGAACTTGATCCACTTTTATGTCTCCACATAAAGTTCAAGTATTCATGTTATAGCCATGGATCTTAGTTTATTGGATTTAGGGTTTTCTAAAATGAAATAAGCAATTCACATATTCAATAATAACTTTATTGAATAAACCTCAATAACACTTTATTGGTAATAAAATATGTTTATCGTTTACAAACCACGAGTTTTAGGACATAAAACCCAACATGGTGATCCCTGCGCGCAAGAATTGTGGCAGGTCTGCAAGTGCGTCAAGGAACCCCTTCTCATGGAGCAGGTCCCTCTTCCTTAACTCGGTGCCTCTTGACTCAGCATCAGAGGACACATAACTCACAGATTGAGGCTCATCTTCGGGGTACAACTTGGTTTTCCCCTTATCCTTTGGTTTGGTTGATTCAGCAGCCTCGATCTTGAGCTTCTTCAGAGATGGCTCACCACTATCCTTCTGTGATGAAGGCTTACCCCTGGCTTTCTTTTTCTTGGACTTCTTCGAAGCCTTTGGCCGTTTGGCCTTGACAACCTTGGTGGCTCTCTTTCTCAATCTCGCCTTGGTTGTGATCTGTTGGAGGCAATCCCCCAATGTCTCATCCATCGAATCATCCCTCTCTGCAGGGCTGTCGGGGCTGACTTCCCTCAAAGGAGAGAAGACCTCGTCTTCCTCAGCTGCGTCATCGCCCTGCGCCGATTCTTGATGCTCTTCATCTGGAATTTCAGGTTCAGGCGTCTGAGAGATGGGTGATGCTTCAGGGCTCTGTGGTGGTGGAGTCTGCTCAGAGCTCTGTGGCGACGGAGATGGTTCAGGGCTTCGCGCCGGGGGAGATGGAGAATGGCTTTGCCTGGCCGTCTCGTAGGATGGACGGCCACTTTCTTGACTCTCCACAGAGGGAGTCTTCTTCTTGACTGCTGCGTCGGCCACAGCCATCTTCCACTTCCTTTTCTTGGGCGTTCCTGCTGGTTCAGATGGTCCAGCAGGGATCTTCGTCACTACCTTCCACTTCTTCTTGCGAACAGGAAGCTTGGGAAGGCGTTCAGTTCGCGCAGCCTCAGCGTTTGCCAAGGCAAGGAGTATCTCTCTCGCAGCAATCTCAGCGTCGTCAGCCTTCTTCTTGGACGCAGATCTCTCAGCTCTCGTTAGCACCATGGTGGAATCGTAGGAATCTGGAAAGAGGGATTGCAGAGGAAGAAGGAGAGAGTTTTCTTGGCGTTTAGGGAATGAGGGAAGCGTACGGATCAGAGCGCTTCTAACGGCTATAAGTAATGATGGAAATCCCAACGGCTATTTCTGTTGCGGATTTCGCAAATCTACCGCAATTAAATGGCCGTTGGAGATTTCCTTCGTTTCAAATGGCCATATTTCCTCAACTCAATCTTCGATTTGGCCCAATATCTTCCCCGATTTTTAATCCTAGATTCATCTCCTTGATTCCCTCTATCGATCCCCTATTAAAAGAAATAAAATCAACATCAAATTCGTAATTAAAATCACACAAAAATATACACAAATCGTAACCGAAAGAATAGCAAAAAATAAACTAAGGCATGGCCTCGCATGGACGAGCACAGTGATCACTCGTCCTCTCTCGTTCTTATTTTCACGTTTCAGTCAAGAGGAAGGCCGAGAGAGTCTTCACATCTCCTTCCTCATAATAATGCTTCAATCTTGCACCATTAACCAAGAACGGTTGCAAGTGCTGCAGGTTCCTAATCTCGATTGCAGCATGAACAAACACGTTGGTTATCACAAAAGGACCTGACCATCTAGACTTAAGTTTGCCTGGAAATAATCTCAACCGTGAGTTAAATAACAAGACAAGCTGGCCTTTCTTAAAGTCCTTAATCCTAAGTCTACTATCATGCCAAATCTTAGTCTTTTCCTTATACATTTTAGCATTTTCATAGGACATATGTCTAAGCTCATCAAGCTCATGTAATTGCAGAGACCGCAATGTTCCCGCATCGGTCACGCAATAATTCAGTTCTTTTAAGGCCCAAAATGCTTTAATTTCTAATTCGAATGGTAAGTGACATGTTTTGCCATACACAAGTCTATAAGGAGACATACCTAGGGGTGTCTTATATGCAGTCCTATATGCCCAAAGTGCATCCTCGAGTTTAAAAGACCAATCTTTTCTATTGGGTTTGACCACTTTTACGAGTATGTTTTTAATCTCCCTATTTGAAATTTCAGCTTGTCCATTCGAATGTGGGTGATAAGGGGTGGCTACTGGTAGAAGGATTTTCGAATGTCCAACTAATTTTCGGGGTGTCGAATCCCGCCAAAATAAAATTTATAATTACCGAAACAACTAAGCTTTACAGCTAGTGGTAACGGGTCGATCCGCAGGGAACCTTAATCAATCTCTCCTAATTAATTTCTATTTGTCTTTTAAACTAAAACTCAAAATAAAATAAAAGGGGGAGTTAATTAAAACTAAACTAAGTAAAATTATGCTAACGGAAAAATAAATGCGAAAAGTAAAGAGCGGAAAAATAAATGGAACACGTGCTCCTAATTCGAGGGATCGGGATTTATCTTGATGCGCTTAGATCATAGGGATTCTAATCATGCTTGTAATTTAATCTCATGCACGCGAAATGTTTGCTCGTTTCCGTAGCAAACATCCCAAAGAATTAATTAGAAAAGTGCAATTCCAATTAAACATGCTCGCTAATTAATCTAAGTTAGCTACGCTTAAATCAATCAAAGAACAGTGACGGGTAATATCGCGACGAACCGATTGATCGAGAACTCGACCAATTGGCGCGATTTCTATTATTTCCCTAAGTCTATCGTGCAAACGATAATTAATGCTATTCTCCTACTGTCACTTAGGCTAGAATTAATTAGTCACGGCTTAGACCCTTGTTACCTAGCGATTGAGGCAATTATACGTCCTAACCTTTAACGGTAAAACATGCGTGAGGACTCGGACGTCACTCCTAATCAGTCATACATGCTCATGGGATTCAAACAAAGGAAGAATCATGCAAGAAACTATCAAATACAAGCTGGAAATTTAAAGTTAAACCCTCCCTAATGCATCAAGACAACCCTAAACTCGAATTAGAGCACTTACCTTAGCCAAACGTGATAAAAATTGATCCAAAATTGTCCAAAAACCTTGAAAATTGATGAAAATATCACCAAACCCGAGGCTACAACTCTCAATATCGAAATTTCTCTCTCCTAAGTGAATGGTGGCTGAAAAACTAGGTTAAAACGCTTAAAAAGCTAAAAAAATGAGTTTTGGGCCGAAATTGGCCAATTGGGCCGTGCAGGGGCGCGCATGGGCCGGCAGGCGCGCGCGGACGCGGATCGGCAGGCGCGCGCGGACGCGGATCGGCAGGCGGGGCGAGCGCGCGGGTGGGCGCGGGTCGGCAGGCGAAGCGGGCGCGGGCTGGGCGCTGATCTGGGCCGCGGGTCGGCAGGTGCGGGCTAGGCGCGCGCGGATGGGGGCCTGCTGCGTGGAGGCTGGGCTGGGGCGTCTGGAGATGGGCCACGGGCGCGGAGCGGGTCGTGGGCGCGCGGATGGGCGAGGCGGGCGCTGGAGCGGGCCGGACGATGGAGTTGGCCGCGCGTTGACCGTTGACCATTGACCGTTTGACTTTTTACAAAAATAATAGAAATCCTGCACCCACCATGATTCGAACCTTGGCTTCACCATTCCCTTAGCAAAGCCAACACCATTAAGCCACTAATCAGTTTTGAGTAGAAATTAGATTATTTAGTAAATGTAGTATAATCACTCAAAACAATTAATTAATAAAATGTTATAAAATATTCATTTAAGCTCTTAATTATCGCAAATGCCCGATTTACCCCTTAGCAATTAAATTATACAAAATATATCAATTAAGCCCATATAATTATTCTAATTTACAAGACTTAGGAGCTAAATATTAGCACTTTTGGAGTGCTGTCAAAACCCCCAACCTAAATCTTGCTAGTCCTCGAGCAAGGAAAACTCTGAACTAGCTCCTAAGAATGAAATTGCATGCAACGACTCTAACCTCAATGCTTTCAAAAAAACAAGGAACTTACAACAAAAGAAAACAATCAATTGCATGCATAAGTTGAGAACATTTCAAAAATTAAACTGCTACTCCCCTACGTGCGTGTGTGATTAGCCAACCTATTCTAGCTCTTATAGACTCGGAAAAACCATATGCAACTCTACATCTCGTTTTCCCCCTACTTCTAGCAATAAAGAACAGTCTAATGGCTTTTCAACAATCAAGAGAGTAACAAATCAAACGGCCTAAACATTTTCTTTTTCTTGAGTACTTTGTACTCTTTATTTATTTTGATCCACTTTTTTTTGTTTTACTTTTCTTTTGCTTCTCCAAGAGAGCCTAACACGTCAAGCTTCGCTTCACGTTTTTAAGGACTAATGCTCACTTCTTAATGTGCACTTTAAGAAGGAGGAGCATCTCTAGAGTTTTTATTTTCATGCTTACTTACTTACTTTTTTTTTTTTTAGGCAATAGCTTTGCTATAACACGATTAATTTAATACAACCTATCATGCATCAAGCCTTCCCTAGGGGTGCCTTTCGGGGTGACAACAAGATTTCATGCAACATAAGACAATTCTAAGCCTACAGAACCAATAATAGGATGCTACGTGCTCGATAGATGCAAGGGAGAAACAGAAAAATTTTAAAAAATTTTGAAAAATGCTCAACATGCACATACAATCTCATGCTTTTCTAGATATGTAAATACGAAGAATTTAAAAGCATTTCATAGATTGTCCTCATCGAACAACATGCAACAGCAGACCAAAGCACTTCTAATTCAGAATTTCCACAGCTCAACAACTTCAGAAATCCAACAAACTTCTCCACCCCCAACCTAAAAGGATACATAGTCCTCTATGTATCACACATCAGACTAAGCGATTAAAATTACAAAATTTAAGGGAACAGAAAACCTCCCCTGAATTTTGTTAGGTTGGTGGTTGAAGCAGCGCGGTCCTTGCCCAAATATCTCGTTCCTTAGGCCACAAACCCCTACAAAAAGAAAAACTAAGAAACTAAGCTAGGAAAAATAAAAAAAGAAAGTAAAGACAAGAATCTAAAAACACATGGGTTGCCTCCCAAGAAGCGCAATTTTTTAACGTCGTTATGCTCGACGTGTCTTCCACTCTGTCAGGGTACATAGAAATTCTCGTACTTCTTCGGCCCCTTCTTCCTTGAATCAACAAAACCTGCTAAGAGAAGCAAGCTCTTCGACTTTTGGAGGCAGCCGGACAGAGTTGTTATTTTTTTGGTATTTTTGATATATGGAAAAATAAAAGACTCAACAGACTGAAATAAAACAAAATAAGACTCAACTGAAAATAAAGACTCGACGGACTTAGGAGAAGAAGGAAGAAAGCATGCATCAATAGAGGATTTAACAGGAAATAAAACAGATAGAGGCTTGTCAGCCTCATACTCTATCACCTGAACATCCTCCTCGGGACTAGGCTCGGCATCTTCCTTAATCTCACCTATCACATCTTCGCATGGCGGAGCATTCTCAATCTCTTCATCACTATCGGGGTGTATTTCCTCAAAGAACCTCTCCGCAGTGGTATGCTCAACTGGATGATCTTCCTCACCCCCCAATTCCTTCGCACGATTGAGCAAACGGCTTATTTGCTCATTCGCTTCGCGGAGCTTGGCTTCTAACCGAGCCTCGTGCATTGCCTGCGAATATTGGTGAGTGCTATAAACTAATTCATTAACCATTTGTTCCAGTGACATACCTCGACAATAATTATGAGGAAATTGGTTTTGTTGCTCCTCCATTCCTTGCCAGTCAACTTCAGTCTCTAGGCGAGACTGGCGCATTCCCTGCTCGAATTGGAGCGTGCTGTTGACTAAATTGTCAACCATCTGCTCCAATGACATTCTTTGGCAAGAATTCGGAGGAGCTCTTTCATCTTCATAACTTGAAACTTGTCCCCAATAATCAAATGGATAATCTGCCATGCTAAACGAGAAGACACAAGACAAAGAAAAATATTTTTGGTTTTTTTAAACAAATAAAATTTAACTAAGAGAAATTAAATGGTTCCCCGGCAACGGCGCCAATTTTGGTAGAAGGATTTTCGAATGTCCAACTAATTTTCGGGGTGTCGAATCCCGCCAAAATAAAATTTATAATTACCGAAACAACTAAGCTTTACAGCTAGTGGTAACGGGTCGATCCGCAGGGAACCTTAATCAATCTCTCCTAATTAATTTCTATTTGTCTTTTAAACTAAAACTCAAAATAAAATAAAAGGGGGAGTTAATTAAAACTAAACTAAGTAAAATTAAGCTAACGGAAAAATAAATGCGAAAAGTAAAGAGCGGAAAAATAAATGGAACACGTGCTCCTAATTCGAGGGATCGGGATTTATCTTGATGCGCTTAGATCATAGGGATTCTAATCATGCTTGTAATTTAATCTCATGCACGCGAAATGTTTGCTCGTTTCCGTAGCAAACATCCCAAAGAATTAATTAGAAAAGTGCAATTCCAATTAAACATGCTCGCTAATTAATCTAAGTTAGCTACGCTTAAATCAATCAAAGAACAGTGACGGGTAATATCGCGACGAACCGATTGATCGAGAACTCGACCAATTGGCGCGATTTCTATTCTTTCCCTAAGTCTATCGTGCAAACGATAATTAATGCTATTCTCCTACTGTCACTTAGGCTAGAATTAATTAGTCACGGCTTAGACCCTTGTTACCTAGCGATTGAGGCAATTATACGTCCTAACCTTTAACGGTAAAACATGCGTGAGGACTCGGACGTCACTCCTAATCAGTCATACATGCTCATGGGATTCAAACAAAGGAAGAATCATGCAAGAAACTATCAAATACAAGCTGGAAATTTAAAGTTAAACCCTCCCTAATGCATCAAGACAACCCTAAACTCGAATTAGAGCACTTACCTTAGCCAAACGTGATAAAAATTGATCCAAAATTGTCCAAAAACCTTGAAAATTGATGAAAATATCACCAAATCCGAGGCTACAACTCTCAATATCGAAATTTCTCTCTCCTAAGTGAATGGTGGCTGAAAAACTAGGTTAAAACGCTTAAAAAGCTAAAAAAATGAGTTTTGGGCCGAAATTGGCCAATTGGGCCGTGCAGGGGCGCGCATGGGCCGGCAGGCGCGCGCGGACGCGGATCGGCAGGCGGGGCGAGCGCGCGGGTGGGCGCGGGTCGGCAGGCGAAGCGGGCGCGGGCTGGGCGCGCGGATGGGGGCCTGCTGCGTGGAGGCTGGGCTGGGGCGTCTGGAGATGGGCCACGCGCGCGGGCGCGGAGCGGGTCGTGGGCGCGCGGATGGGCGAGGCGGGCGCTGGAGCGGGCCGGACGATGGAGTTGGCCGCGCGTTGACCGTTGACCATTGACCGTTTGACTTTTTACAAAAATAATAGAAATCCTGCACCCACCATGATTCGAACCTTTGCTTCACCATTCCCTTAGCAAAGCCAACACCATTAAGCCACTAATCAGTTTTGAGTAGAAATTAGATTATTTAGTAAATGTAGTATAATCACTCAAAACAATTAATTAATAAAATGTTATAAAATATTCATTTAAGCTCTTAATTATCGCAAATGCCCGATTTACCCCTTAGCAATTAAATTATACAAAATATATCAATTAAGCCCATATAATTATTCTAATTTACAAGACTTAGGAGCTAAATATTAGCACTTTTGGAGTGCTGTCAGCTACCCTATGTCTAACATTGTATTTAGCCAACACTTTTTCCATAGCTTTATTAATAAAGTGTGTCCCTTCATCACTAATTATAGCACGAGGTGTTCCAAACCTAGTAAAGATATGTCTATTAAGGAACTTAATGACTGTTTTGGCATCATTATTTGGACATGCTATGGCTTCTACCCATTTAGATACATAGTCTACAGCTACAAGTATGTAAAGGTTTCCTGCTGATGGGGGAAATGGTCCCATGAAATCAATGCCCCACACATCAAAGAGCTCCAACTCTAAGATGTAAGTGAGGGGCATCTCATCCTTCCGACTAAGGTTACCTGTTCTCTGGCATTCATCACATCTATGTGCGTACTCGTGGGCATTCTTGAAGATCGTGGGCCAATAGTAGCCACTCTGGAACACCTTTGCAGCTGTTCTTTGGCCACCAAAGTGTCCACCATAGGGGGCTGTATGGCAGTGCTGCAGCACGGACTTCGCCTCAGCAGCTGACACACACTTCCTCAGCAAACCATCTGCACATGCCTTGTAGAGGGTAGGATCATCCCATATGAACTTCCTAGCTTCATGCAGGAACCTCTTCTTTTCTTGTCCTCCCTTGAAAGTTGGTAGTACCTGCGAGGCAAGGAAGTTAGCAATGTCAGCAAACCAAGGTTCCTCATCGTTATCACGATGGGCTAATACAAAGACATGCTCATCGATAAAAGCATCAGAAATTGCGGTTTCCGCAATTTTATCGGAATTATGTTGCAATCTGGAAAGATGATCCGCAACCACATTTTCACAGCCTTTCTTATCTCTAATGTCTAGATCAAATTCCTGGAGCAACAACACCCATCTAATCAACCTAGGCTTAGCATCAGCCTTCCTCATAAGGTATTTCAAGGCAGAATGGTCAGTGTACACGATTGTCCTAGTGCCTACAATGTAATTCCTAAACTTCTCACAGGCAAATACTACAGCTAGCATCTCCTTTTCAGTAGTTGTGTAATTACATTGTGCCTCATTAAGTGTCTTACTAGTATAGTATACAGGGTGTGTTAGTTTGTCAATCTTTTGTCCTAGCATAACCCCTACAGCATAGTAACTTGCATCACATAACATCTCAAAGGGAAGGTCCCAATTTGGCCCCACTATAATAGGTGCTTTGACTAATGCATCCTTAAGGGTTTTCCAGGCTATTTCACATTCCTTAGAGAAGATGAATGGCTTATTCAGCTCTAGAAGCTCACACAAAGGTTTGGAGATCTTGGAAAAGTTCTTAATGAACCTTCTATAGAAACCTGCGTGTCCTAAGAAACTTCTAATGGCTTTCACATTCTGAGGTTCTACTAACTTCTCTATTATTTCAATCTTGGCCCTATCGACCTCTACTCCTGCTCTAGACACTCTATGACCTAGGACTATCCCCTCTTCCACCATGAAGTGGCACTTTTCCCAATTAAGGACTAGGTTGGTCTCCTCACACCTAGCCAGGACTTGTCCTAAGTTCTCTAAACAGTTTGTGAATGAATCACCAAAGACTGAGAAGTCATCCATAAATATCTCTATCATGGATTCATCTAAGTCAGAGAAGATTGCCAACATGCACCTTTGGAACGTTGCTGGTGCATTGCATAAGCCAAAAGGCATTCTGCGAAAGGCAAATGTTCCAAAAGGTCAAGTGAAGGTTGTCTTCTCCTGGTCCTTAGGGTCTATAGTGATCTGGTTATATCCTGAATAACCGTCTAGAAAGCAGTAATAAGCTCTACCAGCTATCCTATCTAACATTTGGTCAATAAATGGTAAAGGGAAGTGATCCTTTTTTGTTTCCTTGTTCAATTTCCTATAGTCCATACAGACTCTCCATCCTGTAATAGTTCTAGTTGGAATCAGTTCATTGCTCTCATTCACTACTACAGTCATCCCTCCCTTCTTAGGTACACATTGTATAGGGCTCACCCACTGACTACTAGCTATAGGGAAGATTACACCTGCATCTAACCACTTTATGATTTCTTTCTTTACTACCTCTTTCATAGAGGGGTTCAACCTACGTTTGTGATCTACTCGGGGTGTATGTTCTTCCTCTAAGATTATCTTATGCATGCAGTAAGAAGGGCTAATGCCTCTAATGTCAGCAATAGTCCATGCAATAGCCTTTTTATGCTGCTTAAGTAATAATATCAGTTCAACCTCATGCTTTTCACTCAATTTAGAAGAAATAATCACAGGCAGAGTATCATTACTTCCTAGATATGCATACTTGAGGTGAGTGGGTAAAGGTTTCAATTATAAGATAGGTGGATGCTCAATTGATGGTTTTAATGGATTCAAGGATCTGTTAGTCAGGTCTTTATTTATACAAACATGCTGTACTTTATCTACAGGTATATCCATTATCTCAGAAACATTTAAATCAGTTAAATCTAATTGTACATAATTATTAGCATGCTTAGTTAATAATTCATGCTCCAGCTGTTCTTCCATCTGTGAATCTACAATGTCCATGCTAGCACAAGATTCAGAGTAAGAGGGGTACCTTAAGGCTTTAAAAACACTAAATTTGACCTCCTCATCATGAACCCTCATAGTGAGCTCACCTTTCTAGACATCTATCAGGGCCCTACCTGTGGCTAGGAATGGTCTGCCTAATAGGATGGGGACCTCCTTGTCTGCTTCATAATCCAGGATGATGAAATCTGCAAGGAAAATAAACTTGTCAACCTTTACAAGAATATTCTCAATCTTACCCTCAGGGTATGTTATGGATCTGTCTGCAAGTTGTAAGGTGACCGTGGTGGGACGTGCTTCTCCTATTCCTAGCTGGCGGAATAGTGATAGGGGCATGAGGTTTATACTGGCTCCCAGGTCACAAAGAGCTCTGCCCACGTGCTTGCCTCCTAGCTCTACTGGTAAGGTGAAGGAACCAGGATCCTTCTCCTTCTTGGGTAGCTTGTTCTGGAGTATGGCACTGCACTCTCAGTGAGATTCACTGTTTCAAATTCGCCAATAATTTTTTTGTTAGTGATTATATCCTTTAAAAACTTAACATAAGAGGGCATAAACTGTAAAACTTCTACAAAAGGAATATTAACATGCACTTGTTTAAGAATTTCTAAGAATTTATTAAAGTGCACTTCCTGCTCTTGTTTTTTCTTTAGCCTTCGAGGAAATGGAGGTGGTGGCACATATGCAGGCGCTTCAGGTCGCCTCAGGATAGGTGGAGGCCTTGGAATTTCTTCTATCTCTTCTATGATGGGCTCCAGCCTTGGTCCTGATGTGCTTGTTGAGGGTTGACCTTGGTTTGGCAGAGACTCCAGTGGAGCACTAGACTCATTGTTCTCTACTCTCTTTGGGGCTTCTTTAGTGTTGCTCACCAATTGTCTCCCACTTCTAAGTTCAATTGCCTGAACTTGCTCTTTTCCATCTCTCCTTGGCACTTCAGTGTCAGCAGGAAGTCTACCTTGGGGCCTACTTTTGAGTTCATTGGCTAGTTGCCCTATTTGGTTCTCTAGGCTCCTAAGGGTAGCTTGCTGGCTTTGTAGAGTAGCATCATTCTTGGCGATGTACTCTTTGAGTAGATTTTCTATAGATGACCCTACTGGTTGGTTGTATGGTTTTTGATACATGGATTAGTTATGTTGGGGAGTGAAACCAGGTGTTCCACTCGGTCTTGGTTGGTTAGGAGCTTGGTTAGTATTCTGTTGGCCACCCCATGAAAGGTTTGGGTAGTTCCTCCAACCAGGATTGTAGGTGTTAGAGTAAGGGTTGTTCCTAGGCTGCTGTTGGCTTCCAACATAGCAGACTGAGGCTGGATTCCCAGGGCAATATTCATACAGGTGCCCTTCCCCACAGAATCCACAGATAAGTGTCTCACCTTGACTTGGTTGTGTGCCCATTGACATGGTTGTGGCGGTGTTGACACTAGTTTGGAGATTGGCTTGAGCCATTTGTTTTACTAGGTTGGTCAGGGCGCTTATTTGGCTACTCATGGCATTGAGTGCGTCCTTATCTTGAGCTCTACTTGGCTCTATTGGATCATCTGACCACCTACAGTGAGATGCTGAGATCTTCTCCAAGATCTCATAGGCTTCATTATAACTCTTGGACAGCATGGAACCTCCAGCAGATGAATTTAACACTTGTCTGGTGCTGGGGTTGCATCCTTTGAAAAAGACCTCTATTTGGATACACCATCGGATGCCATGGTGTGGACATTTAAGTAGAAGGTCCTTGAACCTTGTCCAAGCTTCGTGAAGGGACTCATTTTCAGCTTGTTTGAACTTTATTATATCATCACGAAAGGTAGAATTCCTATCAGGTGGGAAGTATTTTACTAGGAATTTCTCCGCCAAGTCTGTCCAATTGAGGACTGATCCAGAGGGTAATGAGTTTAACCACGTCTTTGCTTTATCCCTCAAAGAGTAAGGGAAGAGGTAGAGCCTCAAGGCTTCTTGGGAAACTCCAGGGATGAGAAAGGTATCACTAACTCCTAGGAAGTTTCTAAGATGGTTGTGGGGGTCCTCATTTTCCACTCCAAAGAATTGTCCCACAATGGACAACATTTGGAACATTACTGGCTTTAACTCGAATGAGTTGGCAGTAATTTCAGGGCGGATTATGCTTGGGTTTAGTTCCTCAGGCATAGGTACTAGGTAGGAAAGAATGGCACTATCCTTATCATTCGCTATTTCGATGGGATTGCGAGCGGTAGGTACCGAATTTGGGACTGGTATATCCATTTCTATGTGGAGGGATTGCGAAGACTCCGCAGAATCAGCAATTACTTGAGGTATAGAGGGTTGGTTAAAGAGACGTTTCTTAGCTTTGTTTCTGGCCCTAAGTAATCTCTTAGGCTCAGGATTGAACTCTAGATCGCTACTTGAATGCTCATTCATAAACTAACCCTATGGTACCTGCACAAGAAATGAGAAAAAGATAAGTTCCAATGGATATTAAACTTTGTGTTTCTAACTTAACAAACTTCGTTTTCACTAAACTAAATCCCCGGCAGCGGCGCCAAAAACTTGTTGCGTGCTCAATGTGTAAAAGAAATAAGCAATAAGTGAGAGAGAGCACTCAGAACATGCAAGCATACATGATCTTGTAGCACGTAGTAAGTATTTTTTCATTCGTTTTCCCACAGAGATTTATTATTGGCTACTCGTGAAGTGTATTGTTAAGCAAGAATGGGTGGATTTGATGGGGTAGATTTGGTTTAAAAATGCCTAATCACTAATGAATATATAAAGGATAGCAACATGAACAAGTGCAAGTCAATGATAAACTCAAACGTAAAGAGAAGAGATTAATAAACGAAGAGAAAAATAGCTAAGCAGAATTTTTAACTTAGTAGAATTGCGAGAACAGCAATTTTACCGCAATGTTACTAACAGCGAAAGTGTGTAAAATGGAGAAACAAGGGCTACTAACGACTCCTCTATAGGCATTTTCACACGATTCTCAGACATTGGATCAACTCACTATGCATCAAACTAACTCATTCTCATGTATCTTCCGATTTCATGCATTACATTCTTTAGTTTACTCATGTCCAAGTAAGGTCTTAAGCATCTTGTTAAAGCAATAAGTTATGATTTGTACTAGGAAAACGCCTATTCCTAGGTCGTTTTCTTGCTACCTTGAGAGGCTAGCATGAGTGTATGACTCTGAATTCTTACTCCTTCCAGAGGTTAGGAGTTCTTTGGAAAAAATGGATGGCCAATCGAAATTGCCCGTGGGATGAAGCTTACATACAATCAATGCATTCGAGAGCTATCCTACATGCTTGGTTCACGTGTTTTAGCCTATAGTATTGTCATTAGCATGCCCCTATGTGACTTAGTTACTCATGGATGTAGAGAGAACAGAAATAATAGATGAAGTAGACATGCTTAAAAGAAAATTAAAGACAAAACAGCAAGGAAAAACAGTAGGCAGTGAAGATAAAGACAAAGTGCGAAATGATGAATTGTGCTTTGATTAATCAATTGTTTGAATGAACAGATGAAGACTTAAAGTTACTAACATAAGGACAGAAAGCAACGAAATGGAATGGATTAACTAATGGAAAAGAAATAACAACAAAACGGTGCTGGAAATGAAAAGTAAAGACAGAAAGCAATAAAAATGAGCTTGATCGCCTCGTCGCAGACGCCTCGGCTGAAGGGTGAGAAAGGTAAGCCTTGCTTGGATGAATCCAATCAGAAGAGAAGATGAATCTTCTCTCCTTCCTATCAGATTATCGACTCCAACAGCTGAACCTCTCAAACCAACAGACGGAGAAGAGAAAGAATGGAAAAGACTGCGCTGCGAAGAGACTTCTACGCTTTCGGATGATGATTAAACCCTCCTCTTTGACCTCCTTTTATAGTATTCTGCAGGTGCGATTGGGCCAAGGAGAACCATCCATCCTCAACGTCGTACTTCAAAATGGATGGAGGAGAAAGAACGAATCCCTGAAATATCGGATCACAACAGAAAAAGGTTAGCCAACTTACGGATTTCACTTAAAACATTGCGGTTTTAGCAATGTTTCCGCAATGCCTCCGCAATGCACAATTTTCATTCTTCTAACTTCGTTTTTTATTCTTTTTCTCTCCTTTTGCATACAAGTCCTAATTTAGCTTCCCTCTTCTAATTCTCATATATAAGTATAGGTTTAAGCTAAATCCTATCAAAAACACTCACAAATGCACAACTTCCTAACACAAATAAGTCCTAAAATAGTCACTTTTGGAGACGTAACAAAAGACAATGTTGAAAACGAACCTATGAGACCCTATCCATTTTTAGAGTTCGCGGTGTTCCGAATCCCATGATACAACCCTTCTAAGTGGTGGTCGCTCCCTGGCAGACTCGCAGGCGCATCATGGGAACCTCACGGTGCAACCTAATGGAGGAGACCGTAGGATGTGTTGACACACAACCTTCGCCCACTTATTATGAACGACTTCCCCTATTAGGGCGACTCGAAGCCGAGCATGAATCTCACGGTGTGAACTCTTAGGGACGTAGGAGCTGAAAATATTTTTCCTCCCACTGAAGTGTTCTAGACGGTTGGGTATGATTTTACTTAGGCATATATTTTGGCTAACTAAAACATATCCTAAGTCTAGGTAATCTTTTCGAGTATAACGTTTATACTGGATTTTAACCTATGATGTCTAGGTGATAGACCTTTTAAAACCTTACATCACTCACGCATGCTCATAAAACCGGGTTAGCTATACTCAAATGCCAGTTCGATGCCCAGGTAGGAGGTTTTCCGTAAACCGTCAACTTAAATACCCCCAAACCAAGACAGCATCTTACTGGGTGAGTTTTTCTTGTAACCGAAGTTTTACAAGATATCGACCTATTTTAACTATTAGAACAGGAGATTGCTTGGTAGTTAACCCTAAATGAGCATGCATTTATCTTTGTTATAAGTTTTAATGTCTAATTCATTTTATAACACTTATAAAAAAAAAACAAACCTTATAACATACATCTAACATGCTTTTATATAACAATTATATAAAACCATTCCATGCAAAAATATAACAACTTATATGAAATCTCATGGAATCCTAAACATGCATACTTATATTATAACACTTATAACATACTTTCAATGCATGTTTCATGCTTATCCTATGGTGGGATTTTAAATCTACATGACATACAATATGTGATACGAAACCTCCAAGAATAAGTGTGAGAACCCCTTGATTATACGGACCCCCAAATCATTAACTTGAAAATCCAAGTAGCCAATTCGATCTCAGCCCCTAAGATAGGCTAGAATATAGGTTACTTAGATGATCTAACAAACCAAACATCGAACAAAGCTTTTGGCTCCCATCAACCCTCGATCTTCAAAGCACTCCACAAGTAAGACAGATCAATCCTCACTTGAATGCTCCAAATATACATGCATTCTATCACAAGAACACACAAGAAACAAAGATTAAAAGCTTTCAGGGTTTAAAACCCAAAATACTACATTTCATGTCTTTTATCAAATTGTCGTTTACAATAGACAAAGCTAATCCCTTTTATAGACAAGGAATTAAGCCAAGATACTCCTAACATAAATGCTAATAAGAAAAGTTACCTTGAAATACCAAAAGATGCCTTGATATTCTAAAAGGCACGTTGGAAAACTAAAAGTTTATCTTGAAATATGAAAGATCACCTAAAACTTAGTTCCACTTTAAATGAGTACATTAAGTAACTAATATGGATTTTAAACTTAGTTTTAACATGATCTATTAGTCTTCCATGAAATGGACTTGTGAGATAATGACGTTCATGCATTTCTCTTCCCTGTTGACTTTGATTCTTCCTCCATAACAATGGTTTGACTTCATTAAGCTTCATCATGGATATGAATTGGATTGTTAAAATGATTCATATCAATATGCACACAAGATTATGTTTATTTAAACTATACATTCACAATGCATAAATAAATAAACCACACTAAAAATAGATTGGTTTTGGCATCCTAAACAAGCATTTACCTATATTATTACAATAATAAAATAGGAAAATGTCTTGAACCGCCCCCGAACACTTCGAATCGGCTCGAACCGCCGCCGCCGAACCGAACTGAACCGCCACTTGACGCCTCTTCCATATTTGATAAATTACATCCTAAAATGGACTCTAATGACTCTAGAAAAATTACAGACTCTTTGTAACACATTAAAACCCATCACAAGGCAATTACAATAATTATTACAAATTGGAAGAGAAATGGATTCCAAAGACCAAAAATTTCCATTTTAGCACACATACATTCATCACATGAATTACTACCCACCAACTCTAAATCTACCAAAAAATAGTACTTAAAGCATGCTCTGATACCATTTGATAGAGTTTCGGCATGCATAGCGAAAGCAACGTTGGATCTAAGTACACTTATTTTGTTAATTTAAAATGAAAAAGCATGTAATTTGAAAATCAAAGACAATAATTTAGAAGTTACCTTTGAAGTTCAAATTCTTCTCGATTCCAAACTCGATCTTCAAACGTAACGGTCACGAACCACCACGAGAGTCTTCCCGACTATTCTCCGGCCTTAGAACGGGATTGTGGGATCCTTTGAGTGACTAATTTAAAAGAGAATTGAAGATGAAATTGGAGAGAAAGATAGAGAAATTGTCTTTACAATTCTCGAAGTTCATCAAAATTCCAAGAAGAAGTCAATCTAATTAACCCTTTGTATATATAGAAGACTACATACAAAAACATGCAAAATTGAGTTAACAATAGGATGCCATGTAGAATCCACTCAATTTAGTGGGATTAGTGGCTTGATGTGGGATGAACATTTAGCAAAAACAATTTGACTCATAAAACCACCAACAAATGGTTTTTCCCACTAACTCAAGAATTGGATTTTTCCACTAACTTAAGAATTGAATTTTTCCACTAACTTTAGTCATCAAAATGACACTTGACTTTCAAGGTTTAGTGGAGTCAACATTTGACTTTTGACTTTCAAAGTTTTAGTCAATTGTCTTTAATTTGACTTTTGACTAACTTTGATCAATTTAATTCAATTTAAAAATGAATTCAAATAATTAATTTTAAATTAAATTAAATTAATATTAAATAATTAATTAAACAATTTAATTAATTCAAATTTAATATCCAATAAATCCAACACTAATCCCGATCATTCCCGATATACATGATTATGAATCCATATTCATATTTTCGATATTTAAATCTTATTTTAAATATCACCATCTCTCTCTATTGTTCAATTCGCAATTGAACGTTATGTCGTTAAATATATCACATATATTGAACGTTAATTCCCTAATTCGAATTTGAACACTTCGAATTCACTCGTCACACTGTTCTAAGGTTTAGTCCGATATGAGCTAGCAGGGGGACCTCATGGACCTACAGATCATGAGCTCCAACGATCCGAGATTAACTGATTAAACTCTTTAACCCAGTTAATCAACATTCGTTAACTACCAGGACATTCCACTATAGCCTAGTAGTTGCACTCTCCTCACTATAAGTATATATATATGTCCACTCGATATAACCATGATTAGTAAGTTCAGCCTTCACAGGTTGTTCGTAATTTACGGTCGGGACAAATATTTGTTCTACCCCAGTAATTACATCTTGCTTAAGTCCCACTGATCCTCTAATGAACAATTGGTTTGTCATCCGATCACTAAACCGATTGATATGTGATCTAATCACTATACCGAGTACCTCTCGGGCCAATGAGAAGGTGGGGCCCCTTGTTCAAGACCTGGAGTCAGCACTTAAGGGAACAACCTATCTACTATCCCTAGAGACGGGTAAAAGTGAATTCCATCTTGCACCCTATGTCCCCAGCTATCTATTCGGTATTACCCCTAAAATGGGAGACTTATTGAGTCGGCGTTGTTGAGCCACTCTCACCCATGCAGTTCTAAGGATAATCGCGAATAAACAGGAGTTCATAGTTAGCTTAGTATTAAGGTCAAGTTACCTAGGTCATCGTTTTGAAATAGCCAGTCTTAAAAACAGTAAACGGCGTTATAAAGCAAGAGTGACTTATTTCGCGGTCCGGTCTAATGCAAACTCTTTGCATAGGACGCCCATTCATATATCTCTACATGAACAATTCAAAATCACATCGTTTGTACTAAATACAAAATAGGCTGCATCAAATAGTGTCCCCAAGATAAGATATCCAGCCTTATCCGTATACTATAGACCGTTTTGGCTATTTACTCGAACTTGATCCACTTTTATGTCTCCACATAAAGTTCAAGTACTCATGTTATAGCCATGTATCTTAGTTTATTGGATTTAGGGTTTTCTAAAATGAAATAAGCAATTCACATATTCAATAATAACTTTATTGAATAAACCTCAATAAAACTTTATTAGTAATAAAATATATTTATCGTTTACAAACCACGAGTTTTAGGACATAAAACCCAACACTTATAACCTACAATATACATAAATCCAAGGCAACCTATGTTGTATGTTTAATTTCATAATTAATATAACACTTATATCAATTATTATATTAAACTAACAACATCTAATTCATGAATTAGTATAACTCTTATATTAATACTCATGAATTCTCAAATATGCATATTATATATTATAACACTTATAACATATGTTTAATGCATGAAGCATGCTTCCTACGGTGGGATTTTAAATCTATATGGCATACGTTATGCACATACAATCATGAAATTTAATTAAAACATACATTCGCAATGCATAATTTATTAAACACACTAAAGTTGACCGATTTTGGCATCAAGACCACAATAACTAATTTATTACAAGCCTGAACAAAAAGCTAAAACTTGGGCGGACTACGAACTCTTCGTACCGTCTTGGACAAGCTTGCTCCCCCTAACGTTTCGATCAATTTCTCTTCAAGCATCTCTTTGTATCGCCTAGAACGAGTTTGAACTTGCACCGAACATTTCGTCGAGCTCAAAACTCGAGGTTGTTTGACAAAGAAACCTATATGGACTCTAATGACTCTAAAGAATACTGACTCTCCAGCACACATTAAAGCCCATACATTCTCGGGCAATTACAAATAATGAAATTCAAAATGAAACAATGCCATAACCGATATTAACTTTTGACGTTCATTCAGAAACAATTTCTAAATTAAAATACCCACCAACTTAAATTGATGCAAATTGAGTTGATCAAAATACGCTCTGATACCAATTTATGGAGCGTTTTACGCTGCGGAAGCGATTTTGGATTGATGATACTCTAATTTCATCAATTTAACAAGTAGAAAATATGCTCGAACGACGAAATATAAGAAATTAGAATTACATACCCTTTTAGTTCCGATTTCTTCAAGATCCGTCGCTCGTTCTTCGTCACGAACACTTCGAACTTCTTCTCACGAATGCCCCTAGGACCACCCCAGGTAGTCCCGCTATCCTCGGCGCCGCGCAACGGAGTTGTGAGACTCTATTACAAGAGAAACGAAAACGGAAGAAAGGAGATGAAGAAGATGGTGAAAATGGAAGGTTGGGCATGGGAATTATTTAAGAACTTAGAAGAAGGAAAAGTGAACTTCAAAATTTCAAATGTCAATTAGAAGCTTTAAACTCAAAAATGAGTTTTTAAAACTCTCGAATTCTTTGCCATTCTCAAAATGAATACCCTTAAATCTACTCAGCCAAATATATATATATATATATAAATAAACTAAACATATGTCTTACATGCACAATGCATGTAAGACATATATATAATTATTATTATTTTAAAAATTAATTAAAACTTAATTAATTTTAAATAATAATAAATATTTTTATTTATTAAATAAAAAAAATTATATATATTAATTAATTAAACTTTTTAATTAATTAATATTATTTAATTCAAAATCAAATATTAATTAAACAATATGGCTAAACCCGGTTCTCCGAAAACCGACTTTTTTGCACATGAATCCTATTCATGTTTTACACAATTCCCATATTTAAATCATATTTAAATATGTCCATCATTCCTCCAAAAACCGAATTTGAACAATTCAAATTATTTTTCCTTTTCTCTTATATTATTGCATGACGTTATCCGAGCTAGTTGTTGTCTTGTCGATGTGTGTGCAATTATGAATGGAAAGTCTTAACTCATGCAAGCATACATGGTCAGCAACAAGTGGTAAGTATGTTTTTATATCGTTTTCCCACAGAGATTTGAGTTAAGCATGCACGGTTTATACTTGTTAACAATGAGAAAGTAACCAGTGACAAATTGGTATGGGTGGAATGCTGCAGAAATGCGATAAAAGCAATGGAAATTAATGGTATAGTGCAACTAAGTAATAAAATGCGGAAATAATGCAGACCAACAATATTTAAACAAAACACAAGATTTAAATCTGCAAATGCGTAAACAGCAAGATAAACGAAAATAACACAACAACAGAACTTATATTCTAACAATCATGGTAGGCTAGGACTCATGTAATAACTCATAGATCGGGAAGTTTCAGCTGCGAATAAACATGCATATGCACCGTTCTAACATTTATCCACAAGATCTCTCGATCTTGAGCAGTAGAAATCAAGTTCATTCATATCCAAATAAGACTATCATTCTATTCATACAAACATGATATCTGGCGTGCTAGGAGAGTGACTCGATTAGAATCCTCATTGGATACCATGAAAGGCTACCAAAAACACATGACTCAGACTTCCTACTCCTCCCAGAGGTTCAGAAATCAGTAACACATAATGGATGGCCGGTAAAAAATGCATTATTGGAATAAAAACACACATGCTTTGAACATTTCATGTTAAACATTTGTTGAAATCCCAATCTACTTGTCATTAAATCATCCTAGCCATCCCTTAATGAGATTAGCTACACATAACTAGAAAAAAAGAAAGAACAACAACAAAATTCATAAACATTTAGACCAGCTACAACAACAACAAAATAAGAAGGAGAGAAGATACGAATAGCTAAGAAGGAGTAAGAGTTGATGAAGAAACTTCAAATTACTCGGTTCCCTTCAGATCTTCAAGCAACTCTTCCTCCTTCTCAACAATCGACACTCCATGAGCTACTCTCAGGTGCTAATCTTCACAGCTACGACTTTCTTGGAGAGCTCTTCAATAGAGGTCTTCTTATTCTCTCTAAAAGCTCTCAAAACGAAACAAATCCTCCTAGAAGTTCTTTATTCTCCTCTCTAACGACTCTCTCTTTCTCTTTCTACCCTTTTCTATTTATATTCGTATGGTTTTCACCTCAAATTTCCCTAAAATGATCCAATGCTTCTCATTGGATGGCTGCAACCGAAAAAGCATCTTGGTTTGTACGACAGAGGACAGGCGCTGCCATTTCACGTGCTTCACGTACAGTTTTTGCGAATGCGTTGCTATCGCAAAAATCCTTAAAGACGCCAACTTTGCAGTCGCATCGCGCCCGCAAAGTTCCTATGGTCTTCGATCTAGCCTTCCTGGTGCGATGCTTGCTTAGCGAAATCCTCGCGAAATCTGCAGTGCGAACAAAAAGGCTTGATTAAGTACAAACAGGCTTTAATATGTTCATTTATCGCCCAAGGAGTCAAAAGCAACCTTTTACTCTAATATATGCTAAATCCTTTGAAACATTAATTAAAGCTTATAAAATACTCATTAAGAACTCTATATTCTTCCTAATTTTGCTCTAAATAACCCTCATTTGGAGAGTTAACACACACCCAAACTTGAGCTATTACTCGTCCTCGAGTAATGATCATGTTCACCAATATCCTAGAATTGACAATCAAGTTTATAACCCTAACGTTCTTGTCTACCACTTTAGCTGCCCAACATACCCACCTAATCTTTTTGCTAACACGCAATTTGCTAGCAACTACTGCATGGCGAAATCATCTTGAAGCTACTTGGCTAGCACTCTTGCTTTCCTGTAACCGACTAAAGTAAACCATAAAATTCTCTATTTTTGCTCAATATCTCTACCAACTTCCTTTTAGCACTTTGCAATCTTATCATTCTACAATTTCCACCTACTCCTCGATTTCATTATCTCCCATATTTTAGCTCAAACTTTCTTCCTCTCAATCTTGCATTCAGTACATACTTCTAACTTTTTACATTAAGTTTTCTCTTTTTTCTCAATATCTCCCTTTTGGTCATGCCATATCCACAAAACCAAAGTAATCATATTTCAATTTCACAGAACAAGTGGAACATGGCATCACCCTCAAGGTAATCATTCTTTTCCTAAGCACACTCTTCAAATACAAATCTTCACTTAGTTTTAAACATAAGACCAGAGTTAAATTCGTAGGACATCTAAGCCTTTCAGAGTTGTATCTTAGGAGTGATGAGGCCTTGGTAGTAAGTATTTTGAATATCCTACGATTTCAAGCTGTCGAGGCTTGCCAAAATAATATTTATAAAACCCGAATCCATCGAGCAATTTGCAGCTTAATGGTAACGGGGTCGATCCACATGGAATTATGTAATATAAATTTGACTAAGTTTAAGTTGCTAATGATAAAAAGATTGTAATTTGGTTTGTTGAAAGGGAGCTCTAAGCATGCAACGCTAACGGAAAATTAAATGGCGAAGTGACCAATTAAATGGACGTGCTTAACTTCGAGTAATGGGATTGATCGCTATGGACATTTAGTTCATCGATACAAATAAATAGCTAACATGCTTCAGCACACAATTCATTTCGCTAATTTCTAGCTCAAACTACCCAAAGAAATAATTAGAAAAGTGCAATTCTAATTATACTTGGCCAATAGTCAATTAAAGGTAGCTAATCTTGAATTGACCAAAGGCCAGTAACGGGGACATTGTGACTGATTACTTCTAAGACTAACCCGATTTGTCTCTCGCCCAAAGCCTAACATGAAAACGTTAACTAATCCATTCCCCCAACAGTCACTTGGGCTTGAATTACCTAGCCATTCTTAAGCCCTTGCTACTTAGCGATATAGGGAATTATACGTCCTAATCTATAGCGTTCTATCATGCATAGGAATTAAGGAGTCAATCTTAACTAAGCTATACATGATAGAATTGAAGAAAAAGAAAGGAAAGAGATGCAAGAAGTTCTAATTAGCTAACATATAAAAAAGAGGGCAAATCTCCCCAAAAATCCATAGTTTACAATCCCAAGCTCAAAATTAAACACTTACCTTGTTTAGCCTTCCATGGAGGATGAATAAATCAAAACCTCCATGGAAAGACTTAGTAGCATACAAGAAGAGGAAGAAAAACGCCCAAAAATGGTGGACAAACTGCAAACTCGAGGCTAATTTTCGTGGGGAAGATCAGCCAAAAATCGGAGCCTCGAGACGCTGTGCCCTAAGTTGGCAGCGCACGTGCGTTCGGGGCGTCAAGACGCTCGGACAGCGTCTCGACGCTGAGCAGCGTTGAGCCAGCTTCTCGGCGCTGTTGCTTTACGCTTGCTCTCGGGTTTGGAGGCAAAAAATTGTTTTTTCATGGCAATTTTTGCCATGTCTTCATGCTTCAAACTCCCTCACTCCCAATGCATCCATGAAGCTCTAAAACGTCTCTTTAAGTCCCCAAACACGTCCTTAGACTCCTCGAGCTCTCGACCATGAGATCACATACAAAAAGACATTTTAATCAATATTAAGCATGGTTATAGCCAATATTAGGGACATAATAATAGCTTTATTTTGGAGATATGAAAATACCCAGACCTAAATCTTGCTAGTCCTCGAGCAAGGTATACACTAAATTATATCCAAAGAATGACTTGCATGCTGAAAACTCTAACCTGAATGCTTGTGAAACAAGGTACTTAAATAAATCCAAAACCATCAAATGCATGCAAAAGTTGAAAACATTCTAAAATTTTACTCTTATTCACTTACGTGTGTGTGTGTTTAGAACCTCTCAACCTAGCTCTTGCAAGCCCAAAATAACCTTATACAACCCTATAACTGGTTTTCCCCTACTTATGGCGATAAGAACAGTCTAACGACTTATAGTAACAAAAAGAGCAACAAAACAAAAAGCCTATGTTTTTTTTTTCTCTTTTCTTTTTCTTTGAGTACTTTGTACCAATTGCTTCTTTTCAACCACTTTTTTTTATTTCTCCAAGAAAGCCTAACACGTCAAGCCTAATTTCGCTTCACGTTTTTAAGGACTATTGCTCACTTCTATTAGTTTCTCTTTCATGCAATGGCAACTGTGGGTTACACGATCGCCCCTGGTTACACGGGCAACACAAGAAGGAGGAGCAACTCTAAAGTTTTTATTTTCATGCTTAGTTTTTATTTTTCTAGGCAATAGCTTCGCTATAAAACAAGTGAATTATTACTACTTCTAACACATCAAGCCTCCCTAATGGTACCTTTCGGGGTGACAACAAGGTTTCAGACCAAATAAAATCATTCTAAGCCTACAGAACTGAGAATAACAGGGCTATGTGCTTAGTGAATGTAGAGAAATAGCAGAAAAAAATTTAAAATGGGCTCAAAATGTGTATACATTGTCAAATTTTTCGAATTACACAAATACGGAGTGTTCACAAACATATCACAGACCGTCCTCATCGGACAACATGCATCCAAATTATAATCTAAAAATCAGAGTATACACAAGCCCGACAACTACAAAGAAGTCTTTCTTTCAACAAACTCCCCCCCCCCCACCTTAAGACATGCATTATCCTGAATGCATTAACAATTAAAACAACAAAATTGTAAGGGAACTGAAAACCTCCCCTGAATTTTGTAGGGCCGACGGGTAGAGATGTGCATCATCGCCTTCCAAAATAAATTCGAACTGTCGGCCATTCACCATTTTCTCCTAAGAAAATAAACAAACAACAAAGTTCAAAAGCTAAAATAAACAAAAACAAAACAATAAATAACCGAATTACAGTCCAAGCTCGAGTGCCTCCGAGAATTGCAAATCTTTAGAGTCGATTGCTCGACTGTATTCTCACATCCTCTCATCCATAATCGTGCACATAGGATTTTTCAGCCAATTGCACAATAGCACCGGTTTCACGCAAGTCATTCGGTTTAAGCTCTTTAAAAACAACACATGACTTTACATTAATCAATGGTCCTAAATCTAGCATGGCTCGATTAATCATTTTATCTCCTATAGTGCAAGGCAAAGTGGAAGGGAGTATCTTAGCAGGATTCTCAACAATTGTCAAGGTAGAAACAGTTGTTACAAAATTCAGTCAAGGGTGGTTCATGCAACTCATATTCATCAAAAAGTCCAGTTAAAAATAATGGGTCGTCCCCATCCTCAACAGTCATGCATTCATTGTGAACTAAAGATTCAAATGTATCTATTTGCAAAGAGAGAATACGTCATCATCATGCTCTTCTACATTAGGCAAATTAATCTCAACAACCTCTCCGCCATACTCAACAGACAAAATGCCCTTATCAACATTTATTTTAGTCTTAGCAGTTTTCATAAAGGGTCGACCTAATAAGATCGAAGCAGGCGGAGAAGAAGAATTTTCATCCATTTATCTGAACATAAAAATCAAGAGGAAAAATCAATTTATTAACTTTCACTAACACATCTTCAACTACTCCTAAAGGATGCACAAAAGAACTATAAGCAAGTTGAATAATTATTCCTGTTTCCTGTATTTATTTCAATTTCAGTTTCTGATAAACGGAATAAGGAATAACGCTAATTGAGGCTCCTAAATTCAGCATTGCTCTTCTAATTTTCATGCCTCCTATCTTACAAGGGAGAGTGAACATACCTGGATCGTCGCATTTTACCGGTAAGCTCTTTGTGATCAAAGCTGAGACATTCTTACTTACCACGACGCGTTCACTTTCCTTTGTCTTCCTCTGGTTGGTGAATAGTCTTTTTAGGAACTTGGCGTACCTTGGAATTTGCTTGATGGCATCCAACAGAGGGATATTGATCTCTACCTTCCTGAACGTGTCTAGAAACTCCACCTCGTAGTTCTCCTTAGGCGGTCTCGCTAACCTTCTTGGAAAAAAAGCCTTAGGCACATAAACTTCAGTACATGTAAGATCGAAATTTACCCTTTTCCACCGTGGTTTGTGGTTTTCTATCCCTGGCTCGTTGTGGCCATGATCGATTTCCACCGACGGGGTACTCGTGGGAAGCTCCTTCCCACTTATCAGAGTGAAGGCACTAGCACTTTCTGCCTTCTGATTCTCCATCACTGTCAATCTGTTACTAACCTGAATCACTGCTTCGCTCTGATTTTGAAACTGCTCTCGAGTTTCGCTATGTTGGGATTCAAGTATTTCTTCCAAGGTTCTACCTGAAACAGAAGGATGAAGCTGTAAATTATCTTTCGAAGCAAGAAAAACACTACTTACCTCAAAAAGTTGGGCCTTAAGCTCATTCACATCCTCCATCAGGCGAGCTTGCTCCTTGTCTCCATCTCCACTCCGCTCCAAGCTTCTAGCCAAGATGGAAATCTAAACTCTAGCTTCGACGAGGGTTTTATCTATGAGACATCCTCCACTGGCGACGTCAACTAACTGTCGGTTTAGCGGTAAGAGACCTTCGTAGAAATTCTGAATAAGATGTTGGTCAGCTATTTGGTGATTGGGACAATCCTCAAACAAACGACCAAACCTCTCCCAACACTCGAGAACGGTCTTTTCCTTTCCTTGCTCAACTATGTTTATCATTCTTCTGAGGGCGGCGACCTTGGGAGGTGGAAAATACTTCCCTAAAAATGCTCCCTGCAGCTCGTCCCAAGAAGTGATGGACCTAGTCGGTAGGTAATACATCCAATCTCTCGCCTTCTCCTTCAAGGTGAAAGGAAAGGCCCTAAGATGGAGTTTATCTTCAGTGATGTCGTCGGTCCTCATTGACGAACACACCATCCGAAATGCCCTAAGGTGTCTGATGGGATCTTCATCTGTATTACCACAAAAAGAAGGTAATAAGTTAATCAGACTAGCTTTATGTTCAAATTTACCTGTAGCTACCAGATACATAATACTCGATGAGTTCCGGCCTAGCTGAGATGATGCAAGCTGCCTCAAGGTTCTTTGTTGCTCATAATTACCCCCGACATCCATTTTTGCGCTTCTCTTGGATTTTCAAAGAATAACGGCGCTGAAACACTCAAACAAAACGGGTAAAATAATACAAGAAAATTAAACTGTACAAACAAAAAGTAAAGGAAAATTTAAAACGACAAATTAAACTCAATCAAACCAAATTCAATCTAATTCCCCAGCAACGGCGCCAAATTTGGTAGTAGGTATTTTGAATATCCTACGCTTTCAAGCTGTCGAGGCTTGCCAAAATAATATTTATAAAACCCGAATCCAACGAGCAATTTGCAGCTTAATGGTAACGGGGTCGATCCACAGGGAATTATGTAATTTAAATTTGACTAAGTTTAAGTTGCTAATGATAAAAAGATGGTAATTTGGTTTGTTGAAAGGGAGCTCCAAGCATGCAACGCTAACGGAAAATTAAATGGCAAAGTGACAAATTAAATGGACGTGCTTAACTTCGAGTAATGGGATTGATCGCTATGGAGATTCAGTTCATCGATACAAATAAATAGCTAACATGCTTCAGCACACAATTCATTTGGCTAATTTCTAGCTCAAACGACCCAAAGAAATAATTAGAAAAGTGCAATTCCAATTATACTTGGCCAATAGTCAATTCAAGGTAGCTAATCTTGAATTGACCAAAGGCTAGTAACGAGGACATTGTGACAGATTAATTCTAAGACTAACTCGATTTCTCTCTCGCCCAAAGCCTAACATGAAAACGTTAACTAATCCATTCCACTAATTGTCACTTGGGCTAGAATTACCTAGCCATGCTTAAGCCCATGCTACTTAGCGATATATGCAATTATACGTCCTAATCTATAGTGTTCTATCATGCATAGGAATTAAAGAGTCAATCTTAACTAAGCTATACATGCTAGAATTGAAGAAGAATGGTAGAGCACTTTTGAATGTGCTCCAAAATTCAAGTTGTCGAGCCTTGCCAAAATCATATTTATAAAACCCGAATACACCGAGCTATTTGTAGCTTAGTGGTAACGGGGTCGATCCACAGAAAATTAGGAAATTTAATTAGACTAAGTCTAATTTGCTAATTATAAAAAGTGTGTAAAAAGATGGTGAAAATATGGTAATTTGGTTTGGGGGAAGGGAGCTCTTAGCATGCAATGCTAACGGAAAATTAAATGACTAAGTGCAAAACTAAATGGTCGTGCTTAACTTCGAGTAATGGGATTGATCTCTATGGACGTTTAGTTCATCGATACAATTAATTAGCTAATCATGCTTCAGCACACAATTCATTTGACTAATTTCTAACTCAAATGACCCAAAGATATAATTAGATATGTGCAATTCTAATTGTTCTTGGCCAATAATCCATTCAAGGTAGCGATCCCTAAATTGACCATAAGCCAGTAACGGGAACATTGTGATGGTTTAATCCTAAGACAACCCGATTTCTCTCTCGCCCTAAGCCTGACATGAAAACGTTAACTAATTCAAATTTGCAACTGTCACTTTGGGTTGAATTACCTAGCCATGCTTAAGCCCTTGCTACCTAGCGATTTGGGAAATTATACGTCCGAATCTTTAGCCCTCTATCATGCATAGGAATTAGGGAGTCAACCTAACTAAGCTATACATGCTAGAATTGATGAAGAACAAGCAAAGAGATGCAAGAATTACTAATTAGCTCAACATTTACAAAGGGGCAAATCTCCCCAAACATCCATAATTACAATCCCAAAACTCAAAATTAAACATTAACCTTGTTTAGCCTTCCATGGAGGATGAATAAATCAAACCCCCCATGGAAGAGCTTAGTAGCATACAAGAAAAGGAGAAGAAGAACTCAAAATTGGTGCAAAAATGGCGTAGACCCGAGGCTGAAATTCGGAGAAGAAGATTGCAAAAATTTGGAGTTTTCTACGCTTTTAATCGTTGGAGCGTCGAGACGCTGTGCCCTAATTTGGCCGCGCGCGCGCGGGGTGGCGTCAAGACGCTTGGACAGCGTCTCGACGCTGGGGCGCGTCAATCCGAAAATCGTCGGGGCGGCGTCGAGACGCTCGGCCAACGTCTCGACGCTGCTGCTCATGCTTGCATGCTCTCGGGTTGATGGCCAAAAATTGCCCTTTTCAAGGCAATTTTTGCCATTTCTTCAATTCTTCAAGTCCTTCACTCCCGATGCATCCATTAAGCTTTAAAACGTCGATTTAAGTCCCGAAACGTGTCCTTAGACTCCTCGAGCTCTCGACCATGAAATCACCTACAAAAAGGCATTTTAATCAATAATTGACATGGTTTAAGGCAATATTAGGGACATAATAATAGCTCTATTTTAGAGCTATCAAAGTACCCCCAACCTAAATCTTGCATGCTGAAAATTCTAAATTATCTCCAAAGAATTAATTGCATGCTGAAAACTCTAACCTCAATGCTTGTGAAACAAGGTACTTAAATAAATGTAAAACAATCAAATGCATGCAAACGTCGAAAACATTCCAAATTTTTTACTCATATTCCCTTACGTGTGTGTGTGTTTAGCACCTTTCAACCTAGCTCCTGCAAGCTCGAAATAACCTTATACAACCCTGTAACTCGTTTTCCCCTACTTATGGCGATTAGAACAGTCTAATGGCTTTTAGCGATATAAAAAGCAACAAAACATAAGGCCTATATTTTCTTTCTTTTCTTTGAGTACTTTGTACCCATTGTTCTTTTTGAACCACTTTTTTTTTTTTTTTTTTTCTCCAAGAGAGCCTAACACGTCAACCCTAATTTAGCTTCACCTTTTTAAGGACTATTGCTCACTTCTATTAGTTCCCCTTTCATGCAGTGACAACCGTGGGTTACACGATCGCCCCTGGTTACACGGGCAACACAAGAAGGAGGAGCAACTCTAGAGTTTTTTATTTTCATGGTTTTTTTTTTGTTTTTTTTTTTTTAGGCAATAGCTTCGCTATAGAAGAAATGAATTATTACTACTTCTTACACATCAAGCCTCCCTAATGGTACCTTTCGGGGTGACAACTACGGAGTGTTCACAAGCATATCACAGAACTGAGACAAAATAAAATCATTCTAAACCTACAGAACTGAGAATAAGAGGGCTATGTGCTCAGTGAATGTAGGGAAATAGCATATTTTTTTTTTAAATAGGCTCAAAATGTGCATACATTGTCAAATTTTTGAATTATACAAATACGGAGTGTTCACAAGCATATCACAGACCGTCTTCATCGGACAACATGCATTCAGATTCTAATATAAAAATCAGAGTATACAAATGCCCGACAACTACAAAGAAGTCTTATCTCTTTCAACAAAATCCACCCCCCACCTTAAGACATGCATTGTCCCCAATGGATTCAACAATTTAAAACAACAAAATTGTAAGGGAACAGAAAACCTCCCCTGAATTTTGTGGAGCCGATGGGTAAAGATGTGCACTATCGACTTCCAAACTAAACTCGAATTGTCGGCCATTTCACCTTTCCCCCTAAGAAAACAAGTAAACAAGTAAACAAACAACAAATTCAAAAGCTAATATAAACAAAAGCAAAACAATAAATAACAGAATTACAGTCCAAGCTCGGGTGCCTCCGAGAAGCGCAAATTTGTAAAGTCTATTGCTCTACTGTTTTCTCACATCCACTCATCCATAATCAAACTGGGGTGGCGCTAGAAGTACTGTAGCGTCATAGCACTCAACGTCACCCTCGTGGAAAATCTTCAACCGGTGCCCATTCTTCTTCTGCACCTCATCTGAGTCCAAGCTCTTGATATCCACACTGCCATAAGGAAAAATTTTAGTTATGATGTAGGGTCCTTTCCAACGGGAACGAAGCTTACCTGACATGAACTTCAGACGGAAATCGAACAGCAGAACTTTCTGACCGGCTTCGAAGCTTTTCTTTAAGATCCTTCGGTCATGAAACTGTTTGGACTTCTCTTTATAGATCCTGGAGTTCTCGTAGGAGTCCAAATGCAGTTCCTCCAATTCCTATAACTGAAGCAGTCGTGCCTCGCCAGCTTCGTCAGAGCTCATGTTACACTTCTTGATCGCCCAGAATGCTTTGTGCTCAATCTCCACGGGTAAGTGGTACGCCTTACCAAAAACCAACCGGTATGGGGACATATCGATAGGAGTTTTGTAGGCGATGCGGTAGGCCCACAAAGCATCATGCAAACGAACGCTCCAATCCTTCCTACTCGGTCTCACGGTTTTCTCCAGAATTGACTTTACCTCTCTGTTGGAGACCTCAACTTGCCCATTGGCTTGAGGATGGTTGGGGGTCGACACTCGATGATGCACACCATACTTCATCAGCAAAGCCTCCTTAGATCAGTTGCAGAAATGAGTTCCCTGGTCACTGATTATGGCTCGTGGGATTCCAAACCTGGTAAAAATATTAGACTGAACAAACCTAACAACAGTATTAGAATCGTTGGTCTTCGTGGTTTTCGCCTCAACCCACTTGGAAATATAATCAACAGCCAGCAATATGTAAGAAAAACCACAAGAAGGAGGGAAGGGTCCCATAAAGTCCATGCCCCAAACGTCAAAGATTTCACAGACTAAACAGAGGTTTGAGGCATTTCATTTCTACCAGATATTGACCCTATTCTTTGACATCTATTGCAGGTTTTACAAAATTCATACGAATCTTTAAATAGAGAAGTCCAGTAAACCCCACTATCTAAAATTTTCCTAGCTGTCCTCCTAGGCCCAAAATGTCCCCCACATGCATAGTCATGACAGAAAGTAAGAATGGATGCATGCTCATGCTCAGGGACACATGTCCTAATTATCTGATCAAAACAGAAATTCCATAAATGGGGATCCTCCCAAACATAGGACTTAGCGTCGCTTTTCAGCTTAGCTTTCCTAGCAGAAGAGAAACTAGATGGAAAATTACCTGTGACCAAGTAATTCACCATATCAGCATACTAGGGAAGGACTGGATCAGCTCTGAAGAGTGTCTCATCGGGGAAATCTTCATTCAGAGGCAGGAGGTCTTCCTTTCTGAACAAGCGGCTCAGATGGTCAGCTACCGGGTTTTCTGCTCCTCTCCTATCCTTGATCTTCACATCGAAGTTCTGGAGGAGCAAAATCCACCGAAGTAACCTCGGTTTCGAATCTTTCTTGGTTATCAGGTACCGAACAGCTGCATGATCAGAGAAAACAGTTACTTGAGAGCCAATAATGTAAGGACGAAACTTATCTAGCGTAGATACAATAGAAAGAAGTTCTTTTTATGTTGTCGTATAGTTGCACTGCGCTGGATTCAGCGTCCTGGAGGCATAGTAAATGACACGACTCTTGTTCTCGATCCTCTGACCAAGCACTGCTCGTAAGGCATAGTTGCTAGCATCGCACATTATCTCGAAAGGCAAGTCCAACTGGGGTGGGTGTATGATGGGCGCGCTCGTCAAACTATCCTTAAGCAAATCGAAGGCTTTTCTGCAATCCTCCCCAAAATCGAACGTGACATCCTTCTGAAGGAGGTACGTCATTGGCATGAAAACCTTGGAGAAGTCCTTGATAAACCTACGATAAAACCCTACATGGCCAAGAAAAGACCGAACCTCCCTAACATTCGTTGGGTATGGCAGATTAGAGATAACATCAATTTTAGCCTTATCTACCTCTATACCCTTAGCAGAGACCACATGACCTAAAACGATGCCTTGACTAGCCATAAAATGACATGTTTTGAAATTTAGAACAAGGTTCATTTCAATACATCTTTTCAGGACATGCGATAAATTAATTAAACAGTCATCGAAGGAATTGCCATAAACTGTAAAACCATCCATGAACACTTCAATGCATTTTTCTACAAACTCAGAAAAAAAACTCATCATGCATCTCTGAAATGTACCTGGTGCGTTACAAAGCCCAAAAAGCATCCTTCTAAATGCAAATGTGCCAAAAGGGCACGTGAACGTTGTTTTCTCTTGGTCTTCTTTGGCTATGTGGATTTGGTAAAAGCCCCGAGAAAATAAAAGAATGGCTTCCCAGCTAAACGCTCCACCATCTGATCGATAAAAGGAATGGGAAAATGGTCCTTCCTAGTGACCTCATTCAGTTTCCTAAAGTCTATGCACATTCTCCATCCATTTTGAATTCTTTTGGGCACTAGTTCATTTTTCTCATTCCTAACCACATTTATGCCTGTTTTCTTAGGAACGACATGTATAGGACTGACCCACTTACTATCTGAGATAGGATAGATGATACCTGCTTCGTGGAGTTTGAGGATCTCAAATACTACTACCTCCTTCATCGCGGGATTGAGCCTCCTTTGGGGCTGTCGTGAAGGTTTCGCTCCATCCTCAAGCAAGATCTTGTGCATGCACGTAGCTGGACTTAGCCCATGTAAATCTACTAATGTTCATCCAATTGTCAGCTTGTGCTCCTTAACAACTTCCATTAATTTTCCTTCCTGAGCCAGTATAAGATCCTTCGCTATGATGACCGACAACGTCTCATCATCCCCCAAATACGCGTATTTGAGATGATCAGGCAAGTCTTTCAACTCCAATGTAGGTGCCTGGAAAGTAGAAGGGAGCATCTTAACATGATTTGGAAAAATTTCCAAAGCATAGACAGTTGAATCACAAGGTTCAGACATTGATGGTTCATGCACACCAGATTCATCAAAAAGCTCAGTAAAAAACAATGGGTCATCCCCATCTCTATCAGACATGCATTCATCCTAAACTAGCAATTCAATTGTATCTATTTGACAAAGAGAGTGGACACCCTCATCATGCTCCAACTCATTAGACACATTACCCTCAACAACTTCTCCACGATACTCAACAGATAGAGTGCCCTTATCGACATTTATCTTAGTCCTAGCAGTTTTCATAAAGGGCCTACCTAATAAGATCGACGCAGACGAAGAAGTAGAATTTCCATCCATTTTCAGAATATAAAAATCCATAGGAAAAATCGGCCCATTAACATTAACTAATACATCTTCCACTATTCCTAAAGGATGCACGAAAGACCTATCAGCAAGTTGTATAATAATACCAGTTTCCTGTATTTCGTTCAAATTTAAATCCTGATAAACGAAATGAGGCATGACACTAATGGAGGCTCCTAAATCTAGCATGGCTCTTCTAATTTTCCTACCTTCAATCGTGCAAGGGAGAGAAAACATACATGGATCATCGCATTTTTCTGGTAAGTTCTTTGTGATCAAAGCAGAAACGTTCTTACTTACCACGACGCGGTCTTTCTCTTTTGTCTTCCTCTTGTTGGTGCATAACTCTTTCAGGAACTTAGCGTACCTTGGAATTTGCTTGATGGCATCCAACAGAGGGATATTGATCTCTACCTTCCTGAATGTGTCTAGGAACTCTTCCTCGTAGTTCTCCTTATGCGGTCTTGCTAACCTGCTAGGAAAAGGAGCCTTAGGCACATAAACTTAGTACATGTAGGATCGAAATTTACCCCTTTCCACCGTGGTTCGGGGTTTTCTATCTCTGGCTCGATGTGGCCATGATCGACTTCCACCGGTGGGTACTTGTGGGAAGCTGCTTCCCACTTCTCAGAGTGATGGCACAAGCGTTTTCTGCGTTCTGATGCTCCATCACTGTCACCTTCTCGGCCATCTGAGACATTTCCTTGCCCAGATCTTGCACCATTGTTCCAAAACCGTCTAGTCTTTCCAGAGTGTCTTCCTGAAATTTCTGGTTAGCTGAAACAAAATGTTGCAAAATATTTTCAAAAGAATTACCTGAAAATGATGTCTGAGCTTGCACAGAAGCCTGAGAAACATTTTCCGCTAACCGGATCATTGCATTGCCTATTTGTGACACGGGCATTAAGCGCGTTTAACTCAATTGAGAAACTGTCTTGCCCACCCCCTTTACCTTCGTAATGGTGCGAATTTCCAGCCATATTTGAGATTAGCTGTCTTGCTTCTTCAGGTGTTTTATCCATGAGTGAACCTCCACTGGCGGCATCAATAAACTGCCGAACACGTGGGAGCAAGCCATCACAAAAATGCTGAATGAGGAGTTGATCGGTTATTTGATGGTTAGGCCAACTCTCGCACAAACGATTAAACCTTTCCCAACAATCATAAAGGTTCTCTCCTTCTGCTTGCATGATACCGCATATTTGCTTCCTGAGGGAGGTGACCTTCGAAGGGGGAAAATACTTCTCTAAGAACATTCCCTGCATCGTCTCCCAGGTGGTGATGGACCTAGGTGGAAGGTAATACATCCAATCCTTCGCCTGTTCCTTTAAAGTGAAGGGGAAGGCCCTTAGAAAAAGTTGAGCTTCAGTTGCATTATTGGTCCTCATTGACGAACACACCATCTTGAAGGCTTTGAGGTGTCTGATGGGATCCTCATCTTCGTTACCAAAGAAAGAAGGTAGTGAGTTAATTAGACTAGCCTTGAGTTCAAAGTTACCTGCTGATACCGGATACAGTATACTCGATGAATTTCGGTGAAGCCTAGTTGCGACAAGTTGCCTCAAGGTCCTTTGTTGCTCATAATTACCCACAACCTCCATCTTTGCGCTTTCTTTTGGATTTTTAGGGAATCACTGCGCTAAAAAATTCAAACAAAACGTGTAAAATAATACAAAATAATTAAATTGTACAAACAAAAGGTAAAGGAAAAAATTAAAACAAACAAATTAAACTCAATCAAATTAAATTCAATCTAACTCCCCGACAACGACGCCAATTTTGGTAGAGCACTTTTGAATGTGCTCCAAAATTCAAGCTGTCGAGGCTTGCCAAAATAATATTTATAAAACTCGAATACACGGAGCTATTTGTAGCTTAGTGGTAACGGGGTCGATCCACAACGAATTAAGAAATTTAATTAGACTAAGTCTAATTTGCTAATTATAAAAAGTGTGTAAAAAGATGGTGAAAATATGGTAATTTGGTTTGGGGGAAGGGAGCTCTTAGCATGCAATGCTAACGGAAAATTAAATGACGAAGTGCAAAATTAAATGGTCGTGCTGAACTTCGAGTAATGGGATTGATCTCTATGGACATTCAGTTCATCGATACAATTAATTAGCTAATCATGCTTCAACACACAACTCATTTAGCTAATTTCTAACTCAAATGACCCAAAGATATAATTAGATATGTGCAATTCTAATTGTTCTTGGCCAATAATCCATTCAAGGTAGCGACCCCTAAATTGACCATAAGCTAGTAACGGGAACATTGTGACGGTTTAATCCTAAGCCTAACATTAAAACGTTAACTAATTCAAATTTCCAACTGTCACATTGGGTTGAATTACCTAGCCATGCTTAATCTTTAGCCCTCTATCATGCATAGGAATTAGGGAGTCAACCTAACTAAGCTATACATGCTAGAACTGATGAAGAACAAGCAAAGAGATGAAATAAATACTAATTAGCTCAACATTTACAAAGGGGCAAATCTCCCCAAACATCCATAATTACAAACCCAAAACTCAAAATTAAACACTAACCTTGTTTAGCCTTCCATGGAGGATGAATAAATCAAACCCCCCATGGAAAAGCTTAGTAGCATACAAGAAAAGAAGAAGAAGAACTCAAAGTTGGTGCAAAAACGGCGTAGACCCGAGGCTGAAATTCAGAGAAGAAGATAGCCAAAATTTGGACCCGAGGCTGTGCCCTAAAGGGTGGCGTCGAGACGCTTGGACAGCGTCTCGACGATGGGGCGCGTCAATCTGAAAAATCGTTGGGGCGACGTCGAGATGCTCGGACAGCGTTGAGCGCACGCGCTCGACGATGGGGCGCGTCAAATTTCGGAAGGCAGTCGGGGTGGCGTCGAGACGCTGCGCAGCATCGAGCAAGCGTCTCGACGCTGCTGCTCATGCTTCCATGCTCTCGAGTTGATGGCCAAAAATTGCCCTTTCCAAGGCAATTTTTGCCATTTCTTTAATTCTTCAAGTCCCTTCACTCCCGATGCATCCATGAAGCTCTAAAACGTCGCTTTAAGTCCCGAAACGTGTCCTTAGACTCCTCGAGCTCTCGACATTGAAATCACCTCCAAACAGGCATTTTAATCAATAATTGACATGGTTCTAGCCAATATTAGGGACATAATAATAGCTCTATTTTGGAGCTATCAAAGAATAACGGTAAGAGATGCAAGAAGTTCTAATTAGTTAACATATACAAAAGAGGGCAAATCTCCCAAAAAATCCATAGTTTACAATCCCAAGCTCAAAATTAAACACTTACCTTGTTTACCCTTCCATGGAGGATGAATAAATCAAAACTTCCATGGAAAGACTTAGTAGAATACCAGAAGAGAAGAAAAACGAACAAAAATGGTGGAAAAACCGCAAACCCGATGCTAATTTTCGTGGGAAAGATCAGCCAAAAATCGGAGATTTTTGCCCTTTAAATCGTCAGAGCGTCGAGACGCTAGGCCAACACTTTTTCGGGAGGTTCTCTTACTTAGGAAAGAGGTTCTCCCAATGCATCCATGAGAGCATTGAGTTTTTGCCATGTCTTCTAGTTAGCACTTTTTCGGGAGGTTCTCTTACTTAGGAAAGAGGAATGCTATTGAGTTTTTCATCTTTTCTCTAGGTTTCCTCACCCCAAAACTTAAACTTCTCAATGTCCTCAAGGAGAGCATTGGAAGGCGGCTCTCCCAAACTTCGCTAGAAGCATCTAACACAAGACTGAGCTAGAGGATCATTTCTATTGCTAATTTTTGGAATGAAATCTCGTAGGCTTTATTCAATGCTATAAGATTGCTTATCTCGCAAAAAGGATGGTAATACTAGTCTTATTTACTGTTTAGAGAGTTTTAATGCTTTGCCTAAGTTCAGCTCTTGACACTCATCCAGCAAGCTTATCGTAACCAACTAACTCAGAAAACAGACCAATCAGCTTATGCAATCAAAGCAGGCGGTAACATCACAAGACAAAAACGTAAAGATGTGGCAACAATGCTAGTTTTACAAACCAAACGCAATACTATAGAGAATTAATGCAAGATAGCAGAATTAGCATACATGAGAGAGTGACATGCGATAGCTCCATTTTAGAGCTATAATTATGTCCCTAATTCACGATTATTATTGGCCTAATCTTGCTTTTATGTGATTATTGCAGGTGTTCTCGGTAATTCGCCCTCGGGAGCACTTCGGCGCTTTTCGGAGCTTAATATCGCAATTTAAAGGCCTAAGAACACTTCCGGGGAAGATCCATGCAAAGGCATGAAGGTTGGGCGCTTTGGGGAAATTGAAGGCGAAATTCCATGCAAAAACCCGAGAGCTAGCGTCGAGCGACAGCATCGCGACGCTAGCTCGACGCTGCCCCAGCGTCGAGACGCTGCCAGAGCGACTCGACGCTCCGAAGTCCGAAGCGCTGATTTAAAGAAAAACCCGAGAGCAAGCGTCGAGCGACAGCGTCTCGACGCTCGCTCGACGCCGCACAAGCGTCTCGACGCTCCGAAGTCAGTGGCGTTAAATTGAAAATCCACCCGAGACCAAGCGTCGAGCGACAGCGTCTCGACGCTCGCTCGATGCCGCGCAAGCGTCCCAACGCTGCGCGAGCGTCTCGACGCTACCCCGACTGCGCGCGCGGATTATTTAGGGCGCAGCGTCGAGACGCTGCCCTAGCGTCTCGACGCTATAACGGATTACTTAAAGTTTTTATCCGTTTTTAGCCGCCATCTTCATCTTCTACCTCGAGCTCCGCGCCTGATTTGACGTGCCAGCAGCTATTTTCACCATGGGAGGGGCTAGGAAGCGTGGATTTAAGCCATCCCACACCACACAAGTCATGAGTGAGTAGTTTTACTGTTTTTGGCTCGGGATTGTAAGGGATAAATGTAGTTTGAACTCTTGGTGAGGTTGTAGAATTGAAATTCTGAATTGGTTGGATATTTTATTGAATTGAGTCCTACTTCTTAGCTTAATCTATGAGCATGTTTGAATGATTTAGGACTAGGCACCCTTGATTTTTGAGCATGTTCATTTGTTAAAGGATTTGATGTCGTGCCTCTCTGATCCGCCGAGTAACAAGGAATTATGACACCTTGAACGTATTGGCGTCCTTACGTCCTTGGTGTTCGTTCTTCCCGAATTAGGATTCCAAATCGACATACTAATTTCGCGTCCAAATTAGATAGTTGTCACAGTTAGCTTGTTGCTATCGTTCGGTCTTGGGAGAGCGTTGGCCGCCAATGTCCGAACGGTATGCTTGATTAGCATGATTAATTATGTCTAATTAATTCCATGGAGCGTGTCTGAGTTATTTATTAATTTTAGATGAGCTGTGCATTCGTTAAATTATTTAGGCATAATACTCGTCAACCTATGATCTAAGAGGCTTGCGTAATTTATTCCCGATCATCCCGAGTCGAAAACTCCGTTAGCTAAATTTTCCATCGCTTTGTTCCTTCTTAGTGAGTTAAAAACCAACAAATTCCCCCTTGTTTCATTTACTTTAATAGGTTGCAAATTTAATTAAGATTAAGTCAAGTTACCTTAATTCCCTGTGGATCGACCCCGTTGCCGCTATTCTACTAATAGTTTAATGAATTCGGGTAAATATAAATTCATTTTGGCGGGTCTCGACAACCCGATGATTGGCGATAGTTCAAAATTATCGCTACCAAAATTGGCGCCGTTGCCGGGGAACTAAGTGTAATTCGGCCTAATTTAAATTTGATTTTAGACTTTTGATTTTTACTTTAAAATTTTGTTTATTCTTTTATTATTTGCAATTTTTGATCTGTTTGTTTAAGTGTTCTAGAAGTGCTTAATTACTTTTTATTGAGAAAATGGAGATTGACGATGAGATTGGAGACCCAAAAACACTCAGACAGTGGACATCGGTCGCTATGGGCCACCAACCTTCTTGTATTTCCTACCCGGAAATCTCAGGTGAGTTTGTACTTAAGTCAGGCTTAATTGATCATTTGCCTTCCTTTTATTGTAAAGCAGATGAAGATCCCTATAAACACCTCAAGGAGTTTGAAATGACAAGTTCCGCGATGAAGCCAGGCGACATAACTGAAGATCAGCTCTATCTGAGAGCTTTTCCATTCACCTTGAGAGGTGAAGCTCGAGAATGGCTACATTAATTGCCATCAGGAACCATCTCCACTTGGAAGAAGTTACAGAGTCTATTCTTGGAAAGGTATTTCCCAGCTTCGAAAGCTAGAGCCGTGAAAAAGGATATCCACCATTTCGAGCAAAAAGAGGATGAAGCATTTCACGAGTGCTGGGAGAGGTTCATTAAACTCTGTGAGAAATGCCCGAACCACCTGATAGCAGAAGCCGCGCTTATCGAATTCTTCTATGATGGGTTGCTTCCGCATGACTGCCAGATGCTTGATGCATCGAGTGGAGGAGCCCTTTGGGAGAAAACGCCTGCAGAAGCCCGTCAGTTGATTTCCAACATAGTTGAGAACCGTCGTCAATACGGGGGAAGAAACGAGCAATCTAAGATGTCTTCCGACATAGAAGGGCTCAAAGAACAAGTGTCTCAGGTATTTGGTTTAATTCATACGATGCAAGAAAAATCATCTCAGGCTGTTTCTTCCATTTCAGGTCAAACCCTTGAAGGCTTGTTCAAGTCACTCATGGAATCTAGCAATGAGACCAATTCGCAGATGCGGTCTCTAAGAGATGGGTTAACTGAGGTGAAGGAAAGAATGAGCAAGATAGAACTCAAAGCGGAAAGCGTTAGCGCGATAAATCTCAGAAGTGGTAAAGAAGTGCCATCTCAAACCACTCCCGAGAGTTCTCACAAAGATTCAGAAATATCTTAAGATAAGTGTTCTCAAACACCCTCTGAAACGGTTGTAGCTTCTCCTATTATTTCTATGAAGTCTTACACTCCCGTTGCTCCTTTTCCTAGTAGGTTGGCGAGGCCACCTAGGGAGGTCGACGACGCGGATGTTCTTGAGACGTTGAGAAAGGTTGGGATCAATATTCCGTTGCTTGATGCAATTCAGCAAATCCCAAGGTACGCTAAATTTTTAAAGGAGATGTGCACCATGAAGATGAAGACCAAAAATGCCGAGAGAGTCGTGGTAAGCAAGAATGTTTCTGCCCTGATAACCCAAGGTATTCCAAGCAAATTCCAGGACCCAAGTATGTTCCTCTTGCCATGTACTATAGGGGATAGAGAAATCGAGCACGCTATGCTAGACTTAGGAGCCTCAATTAATGTTATGCCATACTCAGTCTACAAGAGCCTCGGTTTAGAAGGTATGCAGGAAACTAGTATAATTATCCAGTTAGCTAATAGGTCTTCTATTCATTCTTTAGGGATGATTGAGGATGTGTTGGTTAAAGTTAAGGATTTGATCTTCCCTGCTGATTTTTATGTGATAAATATGGAAGAAAACACATCCACTACTTCAGTTTTACTAGGTAGACCATTCATGAAAACCGCTAAGACAAAAATTAATGTGCATGATGGTACCTTGTCTGTTGAATATGAAGGAGATGTGTTCAAGTTTAATGTTTTTGATGCCATGAAACAACGTGCTGATGTGCATTATGTCTGTAAAATCGATCTTATAGATACTTTAGAACAAGAAGAATGCATGACTGTTGTTGATGGGGATGACCCACTCGTTTTTACTGATATTGTTGAAGAAAGTGAAAGTAGTGTTCCCATATTATCTGATTCATTTGAACAAACTACTTTTGCTTTAGAGACATGTGAAAAGCCAACTAAAATGTTACCATCTCTTTTGCAGGCTCCCAAGTTGGAATTAAAGGAGTTGCCGGGTCATCTCAAGTATGTATACTTGGGTGAGATGGAGTCACTCCCGGTAATTATCTCCAAGGAGCTTACATCGAAGCAAGAAGGAGATTTGGTTGAAGTTTTGAAAAAGAACAAGAGAGCCATAGGATCGACATTGGCAGACTTGCACGGGTTGAGTCCAGTACTGTGCATGCACAAGATTCGGTTGGATGAGGGAGCAAAGCCATCCCGAGAGCCTCAGCGGAGACTTAACCCAGCAATGAAAGAGGTAGTGTTGTCTGAGATACACAAACTCCTTGATGCAGGTATTATCTTTCCCATTTCTGATAGCCAGTGGGTTAGCCCTATTCATGTTGTACCTAAAAAGACGGGCATAACTGTTGTTAGGAATAATAAGGGGGAGTTAGTACCTAAGAGAGTGCAAAATGGATGGAGGATGTGTATAGATTTTAGAAAACTGAATGATGTGACTAAGAAGGACCATTTTCCTATTCCCTTCATAGATCAAATGGTGGAGCGTTTAGCTGGGAAGCCATTCTTCTGTTTTCTAGACGGTTTTTCTGGGTTTTATCAAATTCCCATAGCTCAGGAAGACCAAGAAAAGACTACTTTTACCTGTCCATTCGGAATTTACGCATATAGGAGAATGCCCTTTGGGCTTTGTAATGCTCCCGGGACTTTTCAGCGATGCATGATGAGCATATTTCCTGAATTTGTTGAAAAATGCATCGAAGTCTTTATGGATGATTTCACTGTATATGGAAGTTCATTTGAAGATTGCCTGTCTAACTTGTATAGAGTCATGGAAAGATGCATCGAAACTAATCTTGTTTTGAATTTTGAAAAGTGTCATTTCATGGCCAGTCAGGGCATAGTCTTAGGTCACGTTGTGTCGGCTAAAGGGATAGAGGTTGATAAAGCGAAAATTGATGTCATATCTGATTTGCCTTACCCCACGAATCTTCGGGAAGTGCGTTCTTTTCTTGGTCACGTAGGTTTTTACCGCAGGTTCATTAAGGACTTCTCGAAGATAGTGACTCCGATGACAAGCTTGCTGAAAAAGGATGTCCCATTCTGCTTTGACAAGCAGTGCAAGCTCGCCTTCGACGTTCTGAAAAAGTGCTTGACCAACGCACCCATCATCCATCCACCGCAGTGGGGGACTCCTTTCGAGATCATGTGCGACGCAAGCAATTACGCCGTGGGCGCTGTGTTGGGCCAGAGGATAGACAAGAAGAGTCATGTGATCTATTATGCCTCCAGGACGCTCAACTTCGCGCAAATCGGTTACACAACAACAGAGAAGGAGCTGCTTTCCATTGTTTTCGCTCTTGATAAATTTCGGCCGTATATTCTTGGATCTAAAGTAATTGTTTTTTCTGATCATGCAGCAGTTCGTTATTTGATGAACAAGAAGGACTCGAAGCCTAGACTGCTCAGGTGGGTATTGCTACTCCAGGAGTTCGACGTCTCGGTCCAGGACAGAAAAGGATCAGAAAATACCGTTGTTTACCAATTGAGCCGCATTGTGCGTAACGAGGATGACTTGCCTCTGAATGACGAGTTCCCTGATGAAGTTCTCTTCCAGGTAAGTGTGGAGACACCATGGTACGCCGACATTGTCAATTACTTGGTCACAGGTACGTTCCCATTCGACTTTTCATATAATCAAAGAGCTAAGCTGAAAAGCGAAGCCAAGACTTATGTTTGGGAAGAGCCCGTTTTATGGAAATTTGGCGCTGACCAAGTAATTAGGAAGTGTGTCCCTAAGTCTGAACATAGGTCCATACTTACTTTTTGCCATGAATTTGCATGTGGGGGACACTTTGGACAAAATAGGACTGCGAGAAAAATTTTAGATTGTGGGTTTTTCTGGCCATCACTGTTCAAGGACTGCTATGAATTCTGCAAATCTTGTGATCAGTGTCAGAGAAAAGGGTCCATCACTAGTAGGAATGAAATGCTCCAAAACCCCATTTTAACTTGTGAAATTTTTGAGGTTTGGGGTATGGACTTTATGGGACCCTTTCCCCCTTCATTTGGTTTTGTCTATATTATGTTGGCTGTGGACTACGTGTCTAAGTGGGTGGAGGCTAAGGCCACCAAAGTTGATACTGCTAATGTTGTTTCTAGTTTTGTCAAATCCAATATTTTTAGCAGGTATGGAGTTCCACGAGCCATCATAAGCGACCAAGGGAGCCACTTCTGCAACAAGACGATCCAAGCCTTGATGAGGAAGTATGGGGTAAACCACAAAATCTCTACCCCGTACCATCCTCAAACCAATGGCCAAGCAGAAGTCTCCAATCGAGAGGTGAAGAGCATCCTCGAGAAAACAGTAAGTCCAGGAAGGAAGGATTGGAGCCTCAGGCTGGACGACGCTTTGTGGGCTTACCGTACGGCTTACCAAACCCCCATAGCGATGTCTCCCTATGTTACGTCTCCAAAAGTGACCTTTTTAGGACTTATTTATCTTAGAAAGATGTACACTCTTAGGTGTTTTTTATAGGATTTAGCTTAAACCTATGCTTATATATGAGAATTAAAAGAAGGAAGCTAAATTAGGACTTGTGTGCAAAAGGAAAGAAAAGGAATGAAAAACGAAGTTAAAAGAATGAAAAATGAGCATTGCGGAAACATTGCTAAAACTGCAATGTTTCAAGTGAAATCCGTAAGTTAGCTGATCTTTTTCTGTTATTTTCCAATATTTCAGGGATTCGTTCTTTCTCCACCATCCATTTTGAAGTATGACGTTGAGGATGGATGGTTCTCCTTGGCCCAAACGCACCTGCAGATTACTATAAAAGGGGGTCAAAGTAGAGGGTTTGAGCATCATCCGAAAGCGTAGAAGTCTCTTCGCAGCTCCATTCTTTCTCATGTTTTTCTTCTCCGTCTATTGGTTTGAGAGGTTCAGCTGTTGGAGTCGACAATCTGATAGGAAGGAGAGAAGATTCATCTTCTCTCCTGATTGGATTCATCCAAGCAAGGCTCACCTTTCTCTCCCTTCAGCCGAGGCGTTTGCGACGAGGCGTTCAAGCTCACTTACTGCTTTCTGTCTTTTATTTCTCATTCCCAGCACTGTTTTGTTGTTGTTTCTTTTCTATTAGTTAGTACATTTCATTTCGTTGCTTTCTGTCTTTATGTTATTCACTTTAAGTTTCCCTTTGTTCATTCAAACAATCGATTAATCAAAAGCACAATTCATTATTTCACAGTTTCTTTTCTTTGCTGCTTACTGTTTTACCTTGCTGTTTTAAGTTTATTTTTCTTCTAAGCATGCCTATTTTATCTACTAATTCTGTCCCTTCTATATCCATGAGTAACTAAGTCACATAGGGGCATGCTAATGACAATACTATAGGCTAAAAAAACGTGAACCAAGCATGTAGGATAGCTCTCGAAGCATTGATTGTATGTAAGCTTCATCCCACGGGCAATTTCGATTGGCCATCCATTTTGTCCAAAGAACTCCTAACCTCTGGAAGGAGTAAGAGTTCAGAGTCATACACTCATGCTAGCCTTTCAAGGTAGCCAGAAAACGACCTAGGAATAAGCGTTTTCCTAGTACAAACCATAACTTTCTGCTTTAACAAGATGCTTAAGACCTTACTTGGACATGAGTAAACTAAAGAATCTAATGCATGAAATCGGAAGGTACATGAGAATGAGTTAGTTTGATGCATAGTGAGTTGATCCAATGCTTGAGAATCGTATGAAAATGCCTATAGAGGAGTCGTTAGTAGCCCTTGTTTCTCCATTTTACACACTTTCGCTGTTAGTAACATTGCGGTAGAATTGCTGTTCTCGCAATTCTGCTAAGTTAAAAATTTTGTTTAGCTATTTTCCTCTTCGTTTATTAATCTCTTCTCTTGTTATTTGAGTTTATCATTGACTTGCACTTGTTTATGTTGCTACCCTTTACATATTCCTTAGAAATTAGACAACTTAAAACCAATTCTACCCCATCAAATCCACCCATTCTTGCTTAACAATACACTTCACGAGTAGCTAATAATAAATCTCTGTGGGAAAACGAATGAAAAAATACTTACTACTTGCTAACAAGATCATGTATGCTTGCATGTTCTGAGTGCTCTCTCTCTCTTATTGCTATTTATTTCACACATTGAGCACGCAACAAGTGTTTGGCGCCGCTGCCGGGGATTTAGTTTAGTGAAAACGAAGTTTGTTAAGTTAGAAAACCAACTCTTAATATCTATTGAAGCTGATCTGTTTTCATTTCTTTTGCAGGTACTATTTGGGTTAGTTTATGAATGAGCCTTCAAGTAGTGATCTAGAGTTCAACCCTGAGCCTGAGAGATTACTTAGGGCCAGAAATAGAGCCAAGAAACGTCTCTTTAACCAACCTCCTTTACCTCACATAATTGCTGAAACCGCAGAGTCTCCGCAATCCTCTCAAGAAGAAATGGATAGATTAGTTCCAAATCCGGTACCTATCACTCGCAATCCCATCGAAATAGCGAATGATAAGAATAGTGCCATTCTCTCTTACTTAGTTCCCATGCCTGGGGAGCTAAACCCAAGCATAATCCGCCCTGAGATTACTGTCAACTCATTCGAGTTAAAGCTAGTGATGTTCCAAATATTTTCCACTGTGGGACAATTCTTTGGAGTGGAAAATGAGGACCCCCACAACCATCTTAGAAACTTCCTAGGAGTTAGTGATACCTTCATCATCCCTGGAGTTTCCCAAGAAGCCTTGAGGCTCTACCTCTTCCCTTACTCATTGAGGGACAAAGCAAATACGTGGTTAAACTCATTACCCTCTGGATCAGTCCTCAATTGGACAGACTTGGCGGAGAAATTCCTAGTGAAATACTTCCCACCTAATAGGAATTCTACCTTTCGTGATGACATAGTCAAGTTCAAACAAGCTGAGAATGAGTCTCTTCCCGAAGCTTGGACAAGGTTCAAGGATCTTCTATTTAAATGTCAACACCATGGCATTCCATGGTGTATCCAAATAGAGGTCTTTTTCAAAGGATGCAACCCCAGCACTAGACAAGTCTTAAATTCATCTGCTGGAGGTTCCATGCCGTCCAAGAGTTATAATGAAGCCTATGAGATCTTGGAGAAGATCTCAGCCTCTCACTGTAGGTGGTCGGATGATCCAATAGAGCCAAGTAGAGCTCAAGATAAGGACACACTCAATGCCATGAGTAGTCAAATAAGCGCCCTGACCAACCTAGTAAAACAAATGGCTCAAGCCAATCTCCAAACAAGTGTCAACACCGCCACAACCATGTCAATGGGCACACAACCAAGTCAAGGTGAGACACTTATCTGTGGATTCTGTGGGGAAGGGCACCTGTATGAATATTGCCCTGGGAATCCAGCCTCAGTCTGCTATGTTGGAAGCGAGCAGCAGCCTAGGAACAACCCCTATTCCAATAGTTACAACCCTGGTTGGAGGAACCACCCAAACCTTTCATGGGGTGGCCAACAGAATGCTAACCAAGCTCCTAACCAACCAAGACCGAGTGGAACACCTGGTTTCACTCCCCAACATAACCAATCCATGTATCAAAAACCATACAACCAACTAGTAGGGTCTTCTGTAGAAAATCTTCTCAAAGAGTACATCGCCAAGAATGATGCTACTCTACAAAGCCAGCAAGCTACCCTCAGGAGCCTAGAGAACCAAATAGGGCAACTAGCCAATGAACTCAAAAGTAGGCCCCAAGGTAGACATCCTGCTGACACTGAGGTGCCAAGGAGAGATGGTAAAGAGCAAGTTCAAGCAATTGAACTTAGAAGTGGGAGACCATTGGTGAGCAACACTAAAGAAGCCCCAAAGAGAGTAGAGAACAATGAGTCTAGTGCTCCACTGGAGTCTCTGCCAAACCAAGGTCAACCATCACCAAGCACCTCAGGAGTAAGTCTGGAGCCAATCATAGAAGAGATAGAAGAAATTCCAAGGCCTTCACCTATCCTAAGGCGACCTGAAGTGCCTGCATATGTGCCACCACCTCCATTTCCTCGAAGGCTAAAGAAAAAACAAGAACAGGAAGTGCACTTTAATAAATTCTTAGAAATTCTTAAGCAAGTGAATGTTAATATTCCTTTTGTAGAAGTTTTACAGTCTATGCCCTTTTATGTAAAGTTTTTGAAGGATATTATCACTAACAAGAAAATAATTGGTGAGTTTGAAACAGTGAATCTCACTGAGGAGTGCAGTGCCATACTCCAGAACAAGCTACCCAAGAAGGAGAAGGATCCTGGTTCCTTCACCTTACCAGTAGAACTAGGAGGCAAGCACGTGGGCAGAGCTCTTTGTGACCTGGGAGCCAGCATAAACCTCATGCCCCTATCACTATTCCGCCAGCTAGGAATAGGAGAAGCACGTCCAACCACTGTCACTTTACAACTTGCAGACAGATCCATAGCATACCCTGAGGGTAAGATTGAGGATAAATTCAATTCCACCAGATTCAATTCAACAATTGAATTGATCTTGAGTCAACCACTTCAAGAGTGCTTAATGATTTGAGGAAATTTAGTTTAACCAGCAGCCACAAATGTTGGATTCATAAAATAAACAAATGAAAATTGCAAAGAACAACCGCCGCATGAAATCTCTCCAAATTACATATGACCCTAAACCTTTTAAGGTTTTACAATTGATCTAATCAAAAGCGATAAATCTAATGCCAATCAAATATGCCTAAACAATCAATTTTGCAAACCACATATATCACATATATGAACAAAATTAAAATACCCACCATCTACAATTAATTCTAAACAAAACTCAAAGAAGCTCTGATACCAATTGAAGGGAATGAACTCTTCCTTCCCCGCAGCGGAAGCGTTTGGAATCGTTACTTGGTTTTATTTAGAATTAAACTAAAAACAAGGTTAAGCATATAGATTACCTTTGATGAATCATCTTCTTGTGTTCCTTTTTCCACGAGATCTTCCTCGCTATGACTCGAACACGGGATCAAGGCTTGTGGGAGCTCTTTGAAAGAATGAGAGACTAATTCTCTCTGCAGAGGTGAGTAGTGTGTTTGGCCAACCCTTTGGCTAAACCTAAATGTCTTATTTATAATAAGGCTTTTAGGAATTAATTTTATTTTATAAAATACATTTTAATATCTAATATATTAAAATATGTATTTTATATTTATTTGAATCTTATTCAAATATTATAAAATTAATCTTTTATAATATACTTTAAACCAATTTGAATCTCATTCAAATAACATATGTATATAGTTTTTAATATTAATGTATCACATACCTAAACTATTTCCTCTAATATTTAATGTATCAAATACAATAAATATATTTTACTCTTCTACATTTAATATATCAAATATATTAAATATTAATTTGAATATTTCAAATTTTTCTTTCAACTAAATTGATCCTTTTAGTGTTACTATGAGCTAGCAAGGGGACCTTATGGACCTACAGATTTATAAGCTCCAATGATACAAAATTAATTAATTAAACTCTTTAATTAATTAACTTTCATTCATTAACTCTAGGTCACTCCACTATAGGCCTAGAGTTGCACTCTTATGCACTGTAGGACAAGTTGTGTCCATGGATATAACCATTACATGCAAGTCGATCCTTCACGAGTTGTTCGTAATTACAGCTGGGTCAAAAGTCCGTTTTACCCCTGTAATTACATCTTACACCTTAAGTACCACTGATTCTCTAATGAACAACCTGTTTATGATCCAACCATAAACGAAGTCCCTCTCAGGCCAGTAGAGGGTGGGGCCCCATTGTTCAAGTCCCAAAATCAGCACTTAAGGGAACTACTCATCTACTTTCCCTATAGGGAAGAAGTGAATTCCATCTTGTGAAACTTATGTTCCCAACTCCCTAATTGGTCAAGTCCCCGAAATGGTAGGCTTATTGAATCGGCTATAAAGGCCATTCTCACCCATACAAATCAAAGGACGAGCCCTCACAGACAGGAGTTCATAAATCACTCAGGATTAAGATCGAGTCACATATGATCATCCTGTGAAATATTAATCTTCTCAAATAACGGATTTATAAAGAGAGATTATATATTTCGTGGTCCAGTCTTATACAAACTGATTATATAGGATACCCCCACTCACATGTCTCTACATGAATGATTTGGATAAAATCATTTGTAACAATTACAAAGTGGGCCGTATCAATAGTGTTACCAGGATAAGGCACCCAACCTTATCCATATACTATAGACCCTTTAGGTTATTACTTGAACATGATCCTCCCGTATGTCAACTACATACAGTTCAAGATTACACTAATAACCTTGGATTTTATTTATATAATGAATATTATAAATTGCAAATATTAATAATAAAATAATTATCAAATAATTATTAATTAATTACGAGGCTTTAGGGCATAAATCCCAACAATCTTCCACTTGCACTAAAGCCGGTGAGACATGTATCCTAGGGCATACTCTACACCCAACATGTTCTCCCACTTGCCCTAGTGAAGACTAGACATGTCTCATAATCCTAGACATTCTAGGTGGCTTTCAAACACTTTAGCCTGGAAAGTCTTTTTATATAGATCAAAACGACTGTCAATTAAAAGTCATCTTGGTCCTACCACGATTCTTTCTCTCTCAGGATACCCTATGTATTGATGTTATCTAAGTTTCTTAAGTTTAGCCATTACATAAAACGTTTTAGGCTTAACTATATCTGAAACATCTTTCAGACCAATAAGAAATTATTTGAGTTATGCAAGTTCTTTACTTCATAAGTAAGAACATTGAACTTGCATACCATACTCCATCATCTAGGGTAAACATAGATTTCCATAAATCTTTGTTAAAACCAGTGCATCTCGTAAAGATCAAATCTTTAACCTCATACACAAAAATATAATTTCTCAATTTATCCATAGATATTTTGAGAAAAGTTTTTATGTTTTCGTGCAATGGTCATACCATTGGGTTAACTAATAAATGCTAACCAATTTTACTGTCAAATGTCATGTCTCAAGTGTACATTAGATTTTCTCCCACTCAAATGTAGATAGTCAATCTTATGTTCTCAACATTTTGAAATGTCTTAGGACACTATTCCTTAGACAATCTAAACTTCATGTAAGAATGATACATTATCATTTTTTGAAGTACTACATCATATACTTGACAACAAATTTGTCAATATAAGATGTGTGAGACATAAATAACATTTTGTCCTCGAAAACTCTATTTTAGGACATACCCAGTAATTTAAATCATTCATTTGGAATTGGTTAGGTAGTCAACATGTTATGTTGGATTCAAATCTTACAACATTCACACTGGGTAATAAGTCATCCACATAAAATATGAGAAAATTCCACTAAGTAATTAATGATTTTCTTGTCTATACAATATCATTAATATTTATTCAAAGTCATAGTTTTTGATACTTTTATCAAACCTTACATTCAAAAATCTAGTGATCAAATTCATTTCATAAATGAATCTTTACTGCTTGCAAACCTTTTGCTTTTGATTTTTGAAATTGAACTCATGTAATGGATTTGTAAATGCATTCTTTAAGATTTCTTTTCAAAAAAGATTTCTTAAACCTTCACTTGACATATCTCATATGCAACTAGGAAATGCTTATATACTCTAATATGACAACAAATGAGAAAGTTTATCCATAATTTACTTTCTCCCACTATATTTGCCATTAGTCTTATTTTGAAGGTTTGTACCTTCTTATTTACAAATCTTTTACTTTTGTAGATATATTCAAAACCTATGGGTTTTACCCCATAACGAATATCTACAAGTTCTAGATAAAGATGAGTACATCTACTCTATCTCGAGATTTATGACTTTGGTCTACTAGTCTTTGTCATTGACCCTCATTTCAACTTTGAGGTCAAGAAGCCCTACATTTTGTCATCTAATACAACAACGTAGGCTTCATATAAGCTCTTGTAACGGTCGGGTCATCTCATAACTCTCCCACTACGATGAGGCTTATCCAATTCATGACTAGGATCCATTTGACTATCAAATGTAATTAAATTGTTAACAACTTTTGTTAACTATTTAGTGGCTTCACTTGGAACCAACTTTTCAACACTATTGAACATATTCAAGTTTCAGCATGTATGCTTAAAACTCTCAAAACTCGAAGGGTTGTAAACTAACTTTACTACTCTTCTATAATCTCAAAGTTGTCTCATGGACACCTTTTAGATAGAATCATGTTCACTATACAATCTATATTGTATATCCTAACAAGAGTCTTATAATGGCGTGTAATTCTTTATTGTTCTGACCATGTCTAACAAGGTCTTGTTTCTCCTCTTACAGCACAATTTCACACAATTGTACTTTGTGCTAGAGTTGAGATAAAATCTCACTTTCTATCAATTAGTCTTAGTACATAACGTTCCTGTACTTTTCACTGTGATCTGATCAAAGTGTTTTGATAGATTTACCTAATTGACCTTCAACTTGAGTCTTATATTCCTTGAACTTTTCAAAATATTCAGACTTATGTTGCATTAAGTTACGATACTTATTTCTTGAATAATCATTCGCTAGAGTGATATGAAATATTCATCAGTGTTCTTTGGCCTGTAGGCTTTTCCAACAAAAACCTATTAATTGTCTTGCATGAAAGGCAAGATCTTAAGACATATAAAGTAATTAACTCTAACATTTAGAGAATCACTTCGTAGTAGTCTTTTTATTCAAATTGATCAGAATCAATCTTGAATGTCAAAGACGGGTATCATATTTTAGGAGAATATAAATTGTCTTTATATTCTGGATTCTATAATCCTAAATATCTCACTGTGTAGTATTTTATATGTTAACAATTTAACACATACAAATTATTCTTATTTTTCAGCCGAACTTTTCAAACAATTTTGAAAATAAAAATTTAGTACTAAAATATTCATACTATATGAACATTTTATTAGTAATAAAGTTAGAGAAATTGAATTTCTCCTATAGTACTAAAAACACCATATTCAGCATTAAATAACAATTATTTTTTATGGACATCTTAATGTCTCCCACTACATTAATTGAGATGAGTTTTCTGGTGCCAACACGTAGAGATCATTCTACATAATTAAGTATTTTCCAAGAATTATATAAAATTTAATGAAGAACAAATCTTAATAGTGGATCTGAATCTACTATATAGGTGGTAATGAAAAAATCTAGTAAATCAAATTTACTTTTATCCATGTTCTTCTTAAAGAGGTATTTCATAAATTCCTCTTATTATGACTACTTTGCTAATTTAGAAACTATTTTCTTTTAGCTACAGTCATATGGTTTCTTTTCTTGGATTTTGGTAATACTTAATTTTTTAGATTATTTAGATAAATATCTAAATCTAGCTTTTATTGACTTTAACAATATCTCATATGTTGTTGTCATCTTCTTTATCTTCTTAGCTTGACATCTAATATGTCAAATAGAAAATTCGTATAAGCCATCTCGTTATATTGATTTATTAATCATGTGCTTTACGAACAATTCGATTAGCATTGGCAACAGGTTTTTTAGAACATTTCTCAATAAAGACAAATTAAAGAAAAAATTTGCACGGTCATTATATACTGTTAACATTATTTTTTCAAGTGATATTATTTTCTCAATTTGACAAATTAGTAACGAAAATTAAAATTGAGAGAAATAGACATAATATTGAAATATATAAAAAAAATATATATATTTATCTAATAACATGCAATCAATATTCATTCAATTTCAGCATAGAAAACAAACAATTTGATAAATGAACCCTGAAACATTATTGTTTTAATGCTATGATACTTTAGTGAGTTAGAACAAGTGCCGCCGTAGGGTAGGTCAAATGCCCCTTCACTAAACCGAGACAATCTCAACCAAGTGTTATCCCAAAATAACTCTTATTTCTATAACATTTAAATACCATTAGTTTGGTCAAGAAAATCATTAACAACCTTAATGATATCTTTGTAAGTATAACCCATCATTTTAGATTCTATAATTTTATCCCAACAAGTGCCGCCGTAGGGTAGGTCAAGTATTGGAAATAAAATTACAATCCTATCCTTCTCAGGAGATTCACCCTGATATTGACCCATGTAAACACCTTCCGTAGGGGGACGGTCCAAAAGCCGCCGCGAGGCCCCACATGAATCTCACGTTATGAACCAATGATAGAGACCGTAGGATATGTTGACACATTTCCTTCTCCCACTTACTATTTAAAAATACTTTCTCAAGAGATTCACCCTGATATTGACCCATGTAAACACCTTCCGTAGGGGGACGGTCCAAAGCCGCCTCGAGGCCTCACATGAATCTCACGTTGTGAATCTATGGTAGAGACCGTAGGGTGATTTTGACATATGTCTTTCTCCCACTAAGTATTTTGAAATAGGGTTTTCTATTACTTAGACAAATTAGGCTAATCTCATTTATCTAAGTTTTTCAATCTACCCTTTCATAACCCTTATGTTGGTTAGATTGATTTTAATGTGAATTATCAAGTATATTAAACTATTTAAAACTAATCACATTATGAGCCTGCTTAATGAAATAAAATAAAATTTCACTAATTCAACCCCCAGGCCAGTTCTTAGGTAGAGGTGTTCCTTTTCAGTCAACTTAAGTACCTCACCCGAGTAACCTTTCTTAGACAGGGTTCCCTTATAGTCAATTTTTATTTCAAATTCATTAATCTTTAATTAACTATTAATTACTAGATCAATGAACTTCAGTTGATTTTAAGCAATGTTTTTAATCCTATTAAAAATTAATTCATGTTATGGATAATCTTGAATTTTTAACAATTTTAAACCCTTTAAAACAAAATTAAAGATTATCCTATATTCTAATCTTATTAGAATAAAAGATAAACTAAATTCAAATATTTAAACTCTTTAAAGAATGAGTTAAATTATCTTTTAAAAATAGGGAAAGAAAAAATCTAATCTCATAGGAAAATATTCTAAGCTCATTTGGAAAATATATCTCAATCTCATTTGGAAAATATATCTCAATCTTATTGGGAAAAGATATCTCAATCTTATTGGGAAAAGATATCTCAATCTTATTGGGAAAAGATATCTCAATCTTATTCGGAAAAAATAAGATATCTCAATCTTATTGGGAAAAGATATCTCAATCTTATTCGGAAAAAATAAGATATCTCAATCTTATTGGGAAAAGATATCTCAATCTTATTCGGAAAAGATATCTCAATCTTATTGGGAAAAGATATCTCAATCTTATTCGGAAAAGATATCTCAATCTTATTCGGAAAAAATATCTCAATCTTATTGGAAAAGATTTATCAAAATTTCCCAATCTTATTAGGAAAATATTTTCCTGATATCACCCAATGAAAAGATTTCTCAATAAAAGATTTCCTAATAAAAGATTTCCTAATCTTATTAGGAAAAAATTTCCCAATAAAAGATTTCCTAATCTTATTAGAAAAAGATTTCCCAATAAAAGATTTCCTAACAAAAGATTTCCTAATCTTATTAGGAAAAGATTTTCCAAGATTTCCCAAGATTTCTCAATCTTATTAAAAGATATCACTATAGGAAAATATATCACTATATCTAGGAAAAGATATCCTAGTTTAAAATTTCCAAATATAACAATTATATTGAATGATATGGAAATATAAACATATTAGGAAATCATCTAATCAAATTAGAAAGCATTTTAATCATACTATTCCAAATATAACAATTATATTAAAAATAATTAAAATGCATGGTCATGCTTAACCTATGGTGGGATTTTAATCTAGATGACATACTTTATGCAATCAATAAATTTAAATCATACATCAACATGCATAATTAAAATTAATAACACAGCAAAATTGACCGGCATATTTGGCATATCCTAAGAAATTAAAAGCAATTTTGAATTACATTAATTTAAATCCAAGACATATCTTGGTCTTCAAAATCTTCCTTTTTGAGCCTTCCAAATTTGAATCCAATTTAACAATTCAATTGCTCTTTTGTTTACCCGCATCAACCACAAGTTGAAGAAGCCTGACACATCCTCACGCCACTAAATTCAATTCCACCAGATTCAATTCAACAATTGAATTGATCTTGAGTCAACCACTTCAAGAGTGCTTAATGATTTGAGGAAATTTAGTTTAACCAGCAGCCACAAATGTTGGATTCATAAAATAAACAAATGAAAATTGCAAAGAACAACCGCCGCATGAAATTTCTCCAAATTACATATGACCCTAAACCTTTTAAGGTTTTACAATTGATCTAATCAAAAGCGATAAATCTAATGCCAATCAAATATGCCTAAACAATCAATTTTGCAAACCACATATATCACATATATGAACAAAATTAAAATACCCACCATCTACAATTAATTCTAAACAACACTCAAAGAAGCTCTGATACCAATTGAAGGGAATGAACTCTTCATTCCCCGCAGCGGAAGCGTTTGGAATCGTTACTTGGTTTTATTTAGAATTAAACTAAAAACAAGGTTAAGCATATAGATTACCTTTGATGAATCATATTCTTGTGTTCCTTTTTCCACGAGATCTTCCTCGCTATGACTCGAACACGGGATCAAGGCTTGTGGGAGCTCTTTGAAAGAATGAGAGACTAATTCTCTCTGCAGAGGTGAGTAGTGTGTTTGGCCAACCCTTTGGCTAAACCTAAATGTCTTATTTATAATAAGGCTTTTAGGAATTAATTTTATTTTATAAAATACATTTTAATATCTAATATATTAAAATATGTATTTTATATTTATTTGAATCTTATTCAAATATTATAAAATTAATCTTTTATAATATACTTTAAACCAATTTGAATCTCATTCAAATAACATATGTATATAGTTTTTAATATTAATGTATCACATACATTAACTATTTCCTCTAATATTTAATGTATCAAATACAATAAATATATTTTACTCTTCTACATTTAATATATCAAATATATTAAATATTAATTTGAATATTTCAAATTTTTCTTTCAACTAAATTGATCCTTTTAGTGTTACTATGAGCTAGCAAGGGGACCTTATGGACCTACAGATTTATAAGCTCCAATGATACAAAATTAATTAATTAAACTCTTTAATTAATTAACTTTCATTCATTAACTCTAGGCCACTCCACTATAGGCCTAGAGTTGCACTCTTATGCACTGTAGGACAAGTTGTGTCCATGGATATAACCATTACATGCAAGTCGATCCTTCACGAGTTGTTCGTAATTACAGCTGGGTCAAAAGTCCGTTTTACCCCTGTAATTACATCTTACACCTTAAGTACCACTGATTCTCTAATGAACAACCTGTTTATGATCCAACCATAAACGAAGTCCCTCTCAGGCCAGTGAGAGGGTGGGGCCCCATTGTTCAAGTCCCAAAATCAGCACTTAAGGGAACTACTCATCTACTTTCCCTATAGGGAAGAAGTGAATTTCATCTTGTGAAACTTATGTTCCCAACTCCCTGTTTGGTCAAGTCCCCAAAATGGTAGGCTTATTGAATCGGCTATAAAGGCCATTCTCACCCATACAAATCAAAGGACGAGCCCTCACAGGCAGGAGTTCATAAATCACTCAGGATTAAGATCGAGTCACATATGATCATCCTGTGAAATATTAATCTTCTCAAATAACGGATTTATAAAGAGAGATTATATATTTCGTGGTCCGGTCTTATACAAACTCATTGTATAGGATACCCCCACTCACATGTCTCTACATGAATGATTTGGATCAAATCATTTGTAACAATTACAAAGTGGGCCGTATCAATAGTGTTACCAGGATAAGGCACCCAACCTTATCCATATACTATAGACCCTTTAGGTTATTACTTGAACATGATCCTCCCGTATGTCAACTACATACAGTTCAAGATTACACTAATAACCTTGGATTTTATTTATATAATGAATATTATAAATTGCAAATATTAATAATAAAATAATAATAAAATAATTATTAATTAATTACGAGGCTTTAGGGCATAAATCCCAACATATTCAGGATATAACCAGATCACTATAGACCCCAAGGACCAAGAAAAGACTACCTTCACTTGCCCTTTTGGAACATTTGCCTTTCGCAGAATGCCTTTTGGCTTATGCAATGCAGCGACAACATTCCAATGGTGCATGTTGGCAATCTTCTCTGATTTAGATGAGTCCATGATAGAGATATTTATGGATAACTTCTCAGTCTTTGGGGATTCATTTACAAACTGTTTAGAGAACTTAGGACAAGTCCTGGCTAGGTGTGAGGAGACCAACCTAGTCCTTAATTGGGAGAAGTGCCACTTCATGGTGGACGAACGGATTGTCCTAGGTCATAGAGTGTCTAGAGCAGGAGTGGAGGTCGATAGGGCCAAGATTGAAATAATAGAGAAGTTGGTAGAACCTCAGAATGTAAAAGCCATTAGAAGTTTCTTAGGACATGCAGGCTTCTATAGAAGGTTCATTAAGAACTTTTCTAAGATCTCCAAGCCTTTATGTGAGCTTCTAGAGCTGAACAAACCATTCATCTTCTCTAAAGAATGTTTAATAGCCTGGAAAACCCTTAAGGAAGCACTAGTCAAAGGACCTATTATAGTAAGGCCAAATTGGGACCTCCCATTTGAGATGTTATGTGATGCAAGTGACTATGCTGTAGGGGTTATGCTAGGACAGAAGATTGACAAGCTAACACACCATGTATACTATGCTAGTAAGACACTTAATGAGGCACAATGTAATTACACAACTACTTAGAAGGAGATGCTAGCTGTAGTGTTTGCTTGTGAGAAGTTTAGGAATTACATTGTAGGCACTAGGACAATCGTGTACACTGACCATTCTGCCTTGAAATACCTTATGAGGAAGGCTGATGCTAAGCCTAGGTTGATTAGATGGGTGTTGTTGCTGCAGGAATTTGATTTAGACATTAGAGATAAGAAAGGATGTGAAAATGTGGTTGCGGATCATCTTTCTAGATTGCAGCATAATTGCGAAAAAATTGCGGAAACCGCAATTTCTGATGCTTTTATTGATGAACATGTCTTTGTATTGACTCATCGTGATAACGATGAGGAACCTTGGTTTGCTGACATTGCTAACTTCCTTGCATCGCAGGTACTACCAACTTTCAAAGGAGGCCAAGAGAAGAAGAGGTTCCTTCATGAAGCTAGGAAGTTCATCTGTGATGATCCCACACTCTACAAGACATGTGCAGATGGTCTGCTAAGGAAGTGTGTGTCAGCTGCTGAGGCGAAGTCTGTGCTGTAGCACTGCCATACAGCACCCTATGGTGGACACTTTGGTGGCCAAAGAACAGCTGCAAAGGTGTTCCAGAGTGGCTACTATTGGCCAACGATCTTCAAGGATGCCCACAACTATGCACAGAGCTGTGATGAATGCCAGAGAACAGGTAACCTTAGTCGAAAGGATGAGATGTCTCTCACTTACATCTTAGAGTTGGAGCTCTTTGATGTGTGGGGCATTGACTTCATGGGACCATTTCCCCCATCATCAGGTAACCTTTACATACTTGTAGCAGTAGACTATGTATCTAAGTGGGTAGAGGCCATAGCATGTCCAAATAATGATGCCAAAACAGTCATAAGATTCCTGCATAGACATATCTTTACTAGATTTGGAACACCTCGTGCTATAATTAGTGATGAAGGGACACATTTCATTAATAGAGCTATGGAGAGAGTGTTGGCTAAATATAATGTTAGACATAGAGTAGCCACCCCTTATCACCCACATTCGAATGGCCAGGCTGAAATATCCAATAGGGAGATTAAAAACATACTCGAAAAAGTGGTCAAACCCAATAGAAAAGATTGGTCGTTTAAACTCGAGGATGCACTTTGGGCATATAGAACTGCATATAAGACACCCCTAGGTATGTCTCCTTATAGACTTGTGTATGGAAAAGCATGTCACTTACCATTCGAATTAGAAATTAAAGCATTTTGGGCCCTAAAAGAGTTGAATTATTGCGTGACCGATGCAGGAACATTGCGGTCTTTGCAATTACATGAGCTTGATGAGCTTAGACATATGTCCTATGAAAATGCTAAAATGTATAAGGAAAAGACTAAGATTTGGCATGATAGTAGACTTAGGATTAAGGACTTTAAGAAAGGCCAGCTTGTATTGTTATTTAACTCACGGTTGAGATTATTTCCAGGCAAACTTAAGTCCAGATGGTCAGGTCCTTTTGTAATAACTAATGTGTTTGTTCATGGTGCAATCGAGATTAGGAACCTGCAGCAAGGGCAACCGTTCATGGTTAATGGTGCAAGATTGAAACATTACTATGAGGAAGGGGATGTGAAGACTCTCTCGGCCTTCCTCTTAACTGAAACGTGAAAATAAAAACGAGAGAGGACGAGTGATCACTGTGCTCGTCCATGCGAGGCTAATGCCTTAGTTTATTTTTTGCTATTTTTCCGGTTACTGTTTGTACAGATTTTTGTGTGATTTTAATTACGAATTTGATGTTGATTTTATTTCTTTTAATAGGGAATCGATAGAAGGAATCAAGGAGATGAAATCAAGATAAAAAATCGAGGGAGATATTGGGCCAAATCAAAGATTCAGTTAAGAGAAGATTGGCATTTAAATTCAGGAAAATCTCCAACGGTCACTAAAATTGCGCTGGATTTGCAGAATCCGCAACGGAAATAGCCGTTGGGATTTCCATCATTACTTATAGCCGTTAGAAGCGCGCTGATCCGTACGCTTCCCCCATTCTCTGAACTCCAAGAAATCTCTCTCCCTCTTCATCTGCAATTCCTCTTTCCAGATTCCTACGATTCCACAATGGTGCTAACGAGGGCTGAAAGATCTTCGTCCAAGAAGAAGGCTGACGACGCTGAAATTGCTGCGAGGGAAGCACTCCTTGCCTTGGCGGATGCTGAGGCTGCGCGCACTGAACGACTCCCCAAGCTGCCTATCCGCAAGAAGAAGTGGAAGGTGGTTACGGAGATCCCTGCTGGACCCTCTGAACCAGCAGGAACGCCTAAGAAACGCAAGTGGAGTATGGCTGTGGCCGAAGCAGCGATCAAGAAAAAGACTCCCTCTGTGGAGAGTCAAGAAAGTGGCCGTCTGTCACACGAGTCGGCCAAGCAAAGCTCTTCGCCATCTCCACCAACGCGAAGCCCTGAGCTTTCACGATCGCCACAGAGCTCTGAACACACTCCACCGGCGCAGAGCCCTGACCCCGAATTTCCATATGGAGAGCATCAAGAATCAACGCAGGGTAGTGAGGAAGCTGAAGAAGAAGAGGTCTTCTCGCCCTTGAGGGAAGTCAGCCCCGACAGCCCTGTAGAGGGAGATGATTCGATGAATGAGACGTTGGGGGATTGCCTCCAACAGATCACAACCAAGGCCAGATTGAGAAAGAAGGCCACCAAGGTTGTCAAGGCCAAACGGCCAAAAACAACGAAAAAGTCCAAGAAAAAGAAAACCAGGGGTGAGCCTTCATCAAAGAAGGTTAGAAGTGATGAGCCGTCTCCAAAGAAGCTCAAGATCGAGGCTGCTGAATCAGCCAAACCAAAAGACAAAGGGAAAGCCAAGCTGTACCCTGAAGATGAGCCTCAATCTGTGAGGTACGTGTCCTCTGATGCTGAGTCCAGAGGCATTGAGCTGAGGAAGAGGGACCTGCTGCACGAGAAAGGATTCCTAGACGCGCTCGCAGACCTGCCGCAATTCTTGCGCGCAGGGATCACAAATCACGGCTGGGAAGAGCTGTGCAGGCCGCCCAACCCCGCTTACTCCAGCATGGTGTATGATTTTTACGCCAATTTGATGAACCCTGAGGATGGCCTGTCTGTGGTCAGAGGAGTCGAGGTGGATTTCTCAGCGAAGGCAATCAACGAAGCCTATGGCCTCAAGGGTCAAAAACACACTGACTATGCAAGGATCGTTGATGAGCCAACAGAAGCTGTCCTGGAGGAAGCACTTCGAATCATTGGCCAGCCCGAGGCAGCGTGGACAGTTTCGCGCAATGGGAAGCACACCCTGATGAGTGCTACCCTCACAGCCAAGGCGGCTGTCTGGTTTTCCTTCGTGCGGCGGAAGCTGTCCCTAGTGACCCATGAGACCACTATCAACCAAGGCAGATCGCTGCTGGTCTACGCGATCATGAGAGGCCTCACAATCAACGTTGGCGAGGTCATTGCAGCCTCAATCGCTGACTGCGCAAAAAGGGTAAGGGTCCACTTTTCTTTTCTAATACAATTACTAAGCTCTGCTTACGTGCAGGGGTACCAATCGAGCGAATGGAAAGGCAGCTGGCCTACACGGGGCACCTGGAGTTGCCTACAGGCCTGAGGATGCGAAGGAAAGGGAACATGGAGTTCGAGCTAGATGGCCTGGCTGCGGCTCAATCTCTGTCGATGGCCTGTCTGATGGATCTACAAAAGAGGATGGCTCAATGGGCCACATATGCGCAGGCAAGGGACAAGGAGGTTGCTGACCAATTGGGCTGCATCTTTCCTGAATTCCCCACGGACCTACTGACACCATGGGCGCCTCCAAGACCAAGAAGGAATGATGATGATGAGGACATCTGAGTGCTAGGCACTCAAGGGAGTATTTCTGTTCCCTGAAAAAGAAAAAAAATCAAACTGCTTTTTGTTAAACCATGTGAATTATGCTGTTTTGAGTTAATATTTTGATCTGTTTTAGTTTTTTAGTTTTAGTATTTAAAATTGTTTAGTGTAGTCTGATGGTAGCTGAATAGGTAGATTAGTTTAGTTTCCTTTTTGTATAGCCTAAATGACTGGAAAAAGCATGCATAGGGGCCTTGATCACTGATATATCTGCCCTGTATCCATTGCGAAATAATTGCGGAATCCGCAATTTTTATTAGTAAATGCATGTTTTTGACTGACTGTTTAGCTAGGCTGGTTCTGTTTAAATTGTCTTTTGCTGCTACCTTGACTGCCTTATATAGCCTATTTAAATGCATGCTGGATGAGTGTCATAAGGCACCTTTGATAGTTTAAATTAGCCTCTTAAAAGTGCTCAGCATGCATAGCTTTAAGTCCTTCCCTGCCTGTTGTTATAAATTTCTGCTGCTGTGATGTTTGTTTTTTAGAATATTCTGTCTATGCCTAGGGCTTTTAGATTCTCTTTGTTTTACCTTAGACTAGATGCTTCTAGGACAAGATTGGGGGTGTGCCACCTCAGACACTCATTAGGGACAATGAGTAGTTTAAGTTTGGGGGAGGCCACCCTAGGCCTAGGAACATTCCTCTCTCCCTTTAAGCATAAGCATTCTTCTTCTCCTTTACAAAAAAATGATGAGCTAAAAAAATAAAATGAAAAATAGAATAAAGAGGGGTGTCTCTCTTAGGTTGCTGAGTAATCAGTGCCAAGTGTGTAACCCACAAGTGGCATTGCATCAAAAAGAAACCAAAGGAGAGGCTCCACCAAAGTAAGAAAGAAAAAAGGAAGAAATAGGGAAGAAGAATGTATACCTAGGAGTTGCAACTTTGTGGCTTAGATGTCCTGAATAAAAAGAACTCTGATCCTCAATTAACTGAGCACAAAGTTGTAGCTTCTAGGGTTGTTTAGGGAGATGAATGTATGTCCAATGTAGTGATGCCAGGGTTTAGGTTGTTCTCTAAAAGTACTACTGTCACTTTTAATACTAAGACTGGCATGACTCTAAGGAATCCTAGGTAATTCAAAAGTAAACACTAGAAGCATGTACTGAGTCTGGGGTAAAGCTAGGTAGAATTTGAAACCTTAGGGATAGATGCACGACATGACAGAAGCAAGTAGATCAGTCGTAGGGAGTTAATGAAACAGCAGGAGTATTAGGCGTGCAAAGTCAGAAGAAGCAATATAAGAGGATTGTTGTAAACTTAGAAGTGTGTCACAGGAAAGCACTGCTATAGATAGGAATGTAGGAGAGTCAGTAAGTGGTTAAAAAGGATGAAAGAGCAGCCTAAGCAAGTCCTTAGATTGCTCGAGGACGAGCAAAACCTTAAGTTTGGGGGTGTGTTACGTCTCCAAAAGTGACCTTTTTAGGACTTATTTATCTTAGAAAGATGTACACTCTTAGGTGTTTTTGATAGGATTTAGCTTAAACCTATGCTTATATATGAGAATTAGAAGAAGGAAGCTAAATTAGGACTTGTGTGCAAAAGGAAAGAAAAGGAATGAAAAATGAAGTTAAAAGAATGAAAAATGAGCATTGCGGAAACATTGCTAAAACTGCAATGTTTCAAGTGAAATCCGTAAGTTAGCTGATCTTTTTCTGTTATTTTCTGTTATTTCAGGGATTCGTTCTTTCTCCTCCATCCATTTTGAAGTATGACGTTGAGGATGGATGGTTCTCCGTGGCCCAAACGCACCTGCAGATTACTATAAAAGGGGGTCAAAGTAGAGGGTTTGAGCATCATCCGAAAGCGTAGAAGTCTCTTCGCAGCTCCATTCTTTCTCCTGTTTTTCTTCTCCGTCTGTTGGTTTGAGAGGTTCAGCTGTTGGAGTCGACAATCTGATAGGAAGGAGAGAAGATTCATCTTCTCTCCTTATTGGATTCATCCAAGCAAGGCTCACCTTTCTCTCCCTTCAGCCGAGGCGTTTGCGACGAGGCGTTCAAGCTCACTTACTGCTTTCTGTCTTTTATTTCTCATTCCCAACACTGTTTTGTTGTTGTTTCTTTTCTATTAGTTAGTACATTTCATTTCGTTGCTTTCTGTCTTTATGTTATTCACTTTAAGTTTCCCTTTGTTCATTCAAACAATCGATTAATCAAAAGCACAATTCATTATTTCACAGTTTCTTTTCTTTGCTGCTTACTGTTTTACCTTGCTGTTTTAAGTTTATTTTTCTTCTGAGCATGCCTATTTTATCTACTAATTCTGTCCCTTCTATATCCATGAGTAACTAAGTCACATAGGGGCATGCTAATGACAATACTATCGGCTAAAAAAACGTGAACCAAGCATGTAGGATAGATCTCGAAGCATTGATTGTATGTAAGCTTCATCCCACGGGCAATTTCGATTGGCCATCGATTTTGTCCAAAGAACTCCTAACCTCTGGAAGGAGTAAGAGTTCAGAGTCATACACTCATGCTAGCCTTTCAAGGTAGCCAGAAAATGACCTAGGAATAAGCGTTTTCCTAGTACAAACCATAACTTTCTGCTTTAACAAGATGCTTAAGACCTTACTTGGACATGAGTAAACTATAGAATCTAATGCATGAAATCGGAAGATACATGAGAATGAGTTAGTTTGATGCATAGTGAGTTGATCCAATGCTTGAGAATCGTATGAAAATGCCTATAGAGGAGTCGTTAGTAGCCCTTGTTTCTCCATTTTACACACTTTCGCTGTTAGTAACATTGCGGTAGAATTGCTGTTCTCGCAATTCTGCTAAGTTAAAAATTTTGTTTAGCTATTTTCCTCTTCGTTTATTAATCTCTTCTCTTGTTATTTGAGTTTATCATTGACTTGCACTTGTTTATGTTGCTACCCTTTACATATTCCTTAGAAATTAGACAACTTAAAACCAATTCTACCCCATCAAATCCACCCATTCTTGCTTAACAATACACTTCACGAGTAGCTAATAATAAATCTCTGTGGGAAAACGAATGAAAAAATACTTACTACTTGCTAACAAGATCATGTATGCTTGCATGTTCTGAGTGCTCTCTCTCTCTCTTATTGCTATTTATTTCACACATTGAGCACGCAACACCCTACCAGATTGTTTTTGGTAAAGCCTGTCATCTCCCCGTGGAGATCGAACACAAAGCTTATTGGGCCGTGAAGAAGTGTAACATGGACTTTGACTTGGCGGGCGAAGAAAGACTCCTCAAATTGCAAGAACTAGAGGAGCTTCGCCTGGATGCATATGAGAACTCGAAGACCTACAAAGAAAAGACCAAGATGTTCCACGACAGACGAGTCGTCAGGAAACACTTCGAAGTTGGTCAGATGGTCCTCTTGTTCAATTCCCGCCTGAAGTTCATGCCAGGTAAACTTCGTTCCCGGTGGCTTGGTCCTTTCATTATAACTGATGTCCATCACTATGGTGCAGTCAAGATTCAGAGCCTGGATACAGAAAAAGAATACACATTGAACGGCCAGCGATTGAAGATCTTTCATGAGGAAGTGTCAGAGGATTTCGACGACCATGCCTACTTGAAAGAGCCTGATTATGAGAAAGGATGAAATGAGTTTTGGTAAAGTCTAGCAATCGACTCTAAAAATTTGCGCTACTCGGAGGCACCCGAGCTTGAACTGTACATGTTTTTTGTTTATTTTTCTGTCTTTAGGATTAGCTTAGGTTCCTACTCTGATGTTGTGAATTTTCAGGTGAAACAATGGCTCGTCCTTGCGGTTTATTGGCTAAAGTTTAAGCGCGCTCTCCAAGCCTCTAAGTCACTATTCAGGGAAGGTTTTCTTTCCTTTCATTTTGACTGTGCGTATTTGGTCCAATGAGGACATTGTCCATTTTTAAAGTTGGGGGTGGTGGGTTGTGCCTTATAGTGATTGTCGAGCTTAGTTGTGGAACCCTGATTAACCTGTTGAGTTATGGTGAAAGCATGCTAGTCTGACTATGAAATTCTGTGATGTACTGCTGAGGTCTTCGTATTTGTATTTGTCATGAAATTCAGCATGATTGCATTTGTTAAGGCCATTTAAAAAAAAAAAAAAAAATCAATTTATTTCCCTATTTAAGCTTTGCATGTTAGCACTCTATCTTGGATCTATGGGTTTAGGGTAGCTCTATTTGTTTTGAAATTCGTTGTCACCTCGAAAGGCAACCTTAGGATGGGCTGAGATTCGCTCTTGTTTGTAATCCATGCGCTTAAAATTTTAACATGATCTTTAGGCTTAAAGAAAAGGAATGCATATTTTACGAAAAGGAAAAAGTAATCTCCTGAGGTGTTCCTCCTTCTTGAGTTGCCTTAGTAATCAGGGGCGGTCGTGTAACCCACGATCGCCACTGCATGAAAAGAAAGCACAAAGAAGTGAACGCTAGTCCTTAAAAATGTGAATTTTGCCCGTAGTCAGATGCACTGTGCAATGAAATTGCAGGCAAGCTGAAACGAAAGTAAAATTGACATGTTAGGCGCTCATAGAGATCAAAGAAAAATAGAGAAAAGATGCCTTGCAATCTGTTACTTGCTTAAACGACGAATTGCCCTTAGACTGTTCTGTTTAGCCATAAGTAGAGGGAAGGCGAAATTTTAGGATGGGTAGAGCTGTTCTAAGCCTGTTGAAATCTAAGATCGAGGAGCTAGGTCCGAAGCATAAGTAGGGAAGCATCTTTAAATTTTTCAAATTGTTCTTAACCAATGCATGCATGCAGCTGTTTCTTTCAAATGCATATGCCCTGTCGTTTCCAGTACTGAGAACCGAGTCTCTAGCTTGCATTCTCCTTTTATTTTGATTAATCAGAATTCCACCTTGCTCGAGGACTAGCAAGAATTAAGTTGGGGGTGTTTGATAGCTCCATTTTGGAGCTATAATTATGTCCCTAATTCACGATTATTATTGGCCTAATCTTGTTTTTATGTGATTATTGCAGGTGTTCTCGGTAATTCGCCCTCGGGAGCGCTTCGGCGCTTTTCGGAGCGTAATATCGCAATTTAAAGGCCTAAGAACACTTCCGGGGAAGATCCATGCAAAGGCATGAAGGTTGGGCGCTTTGGGGAAATTGAAGGCGAAATTCCATGCAAAAACCCGAGAGCTAGCGTCGCGACGCTAGCTCGACGCTGCCCCAGCGTCGAGACGCTGCCAGAGCGTCGAGACGCTCCGAAGTCCCAAGCGCTGATTTAAATAAAAACCCGAGAGCAAGCGTCGAGCGACAGCGTCTCGACGCTCGCTCGACGCAGCACAAGCGTCTCGACGCTGTGCGAGCGTCTCGACGCTCCGAAGTCAGAGGCGTTAAATTGAAAATCCACCCGAGAGCAAGCGTCGAGCGACAGCGTCTCGACGCTCGCTCGACGCCGCGCAAGCGTCCCAACACTGCGCGAGCGTCTCGACGCTATCCCGACTGCGCGCGCGGATTATTTAGGGCGCAGCATCGAGACGCTGCCCTAGCGTCTCGACGCTATGACGGATTACTTAAAGTTTTTATCCGTTTTTAGCCGCCATCTTCATCTTCTACCTCGAGCTCCGCGCCTGATTTGACGTGCAAGCAACTATTTTCACCATGGGAGGGGCTAGGAAGCTTGGATTTAAGCCATCCCACACCACACAAGTCATAAGTGAGTAGTTTTACTGTTTTTGGCTCGGGATTGTAAGGGATAAATGTAGTTTGAACTCTTGGTGAGGTTGTAGAATTGAAATTCTGAATTGGTTGGATATTTTATTGAATTGAGTCCTACTTCTTAGCTTAATCTATGAGCATGTTTGAATGATTTAGGACTAGGCACCCTTGATTTTGAGCATGTTCATTTGTTAAAGGATTTGATGTCGTGCCTCTCTGATCCGCCGAGTAACAAGGAATTATGACACCTTGAGCGTATTGGCGTCCTTACGTCCTTGGTGTTCGTTCTTCCCGAATTAGGATTCCAAATCGACATACAAATTTCGCGTCCAAATTAGATAGTTGTCACAGTTAGCTTGTTGCTATCGTTCGGTCTTGGGAGAGCGTTGGCCGCCAATGTCCGAACGGTATGCTTGATTAGCATGATTAATTATGTCTAAATAATTCCAAGGAGCGTGTCTGAGTTATTTATTAATTTTAGACGAGCTGTGCATTCGTTAAATTATTTAGCCATAATACTCGTCAACCTATGATCTAAGAGGCTTGCATAATTTATTCCCGATCATCCCGAGTCGAAAACTCCGTTAGCTAAATTTTCGATCGCTTTGTTCCTTCTTAGTGATTTAAAAACCAACAAATTCCCCCTTGTTTCATTTACTTTAATAGTTTGCAAATTTAATTAAGATTAAGTCAAGTTACCTTAATTCCCTGTGGATCGACCCCGTTGCCGCTATTCTACTAATAGTTTAGTGAATTCGGGTAAATATAAATTCATTTTGGCGGGTCTCGACAACCCGATGATTGGCGATAGTTCAAAATTATCGCTACCAACATGCTTCTTGAATGATTGACAACAGTGGATGCAAAATGCAATTTCATTAATGCTCGTGCAAATGGTATACTAACTACCCTAACTATTATAACTAATCTAACTACTAGGGCCCAGCGGGGAAAGCAATAAAAACGTAAAACTAAATTAAACTACTCTATCCTAAAAAGTAAACGAACAGATATTGATTTCATGATTTTGGTGTGGGTAACAGAGTTATCAAAAAAGCAGGTTTAAGACAAGGAGTAGTCAAACTTCCCCGAACGATTTTAGTCTTCTCGTTCCTCTTCATCGTCGCTGCGCGAAGCCACCCATGGCTGAAGGATCTCCTATGGAAAGGCAGCCAGTTGGCACTGAAAATGGGCACTAATGGTTTCATCCCTTGCTTTACCATAGACAGCCCATTGGAGATGTTTTTTCTGGAGGTATGCTACTTGCGCAACAACGTTATACTGCATGTTTGCCAAATTTGCCAGCTCGATCTCCATGTTTCCCTTCCTCCTCATCTTCAGTTGCGTTGGCAGCTCTATATGCCCTGTGTAGGGGAACTTCTTCTTTGCGGCTGAGACTTGAACTCCTGCAAGCAAGCACAATTTTGTAATTGTAATTGTGTTGCGGCTGTGACATCATGGAGCTGCCGATAAGTTCGCCAACGTTGATCGTGAACCCCTTCATGATCGCATACAGTAGGAGGGTGCGATTAAAATTATGGGAGTTCAGCAAGGTGTGCTTTCCTTGCTTTGAAATATACCACTGAGCTTGGGGTTTCCCAATTTCATTCAGGGCCGCTTCCAGCACTGCTTCTGAAGGGTTTTCAATCAACAGCACATACTCCGACTTTTGGTGATCTGACAAGGCGTACGCATCATTGATGGCTTTCAGCGAGAAGTCAACCTGCACTCCCCTGACTACTGAGTAAGCTCCTTCCTCTGTTTCTATATTGGCGTAAAAATCATACACCATATAAGGGTAAGCTGCAACTGGTGGTCTGCAGAATTCGGCCCATCCGTGGTTTATAATTCCTGCTCTTAGAAATTGCAGGAGGTCATTTAGAGCATCCATAAATCCTTTTTCATGAAGGAGGTCTATAGTCCACAAGATTTCACCCCGTTCGCGGGCTTCAGTCGAAATGTATCGCTCTAGGGGTAGTGTTGCGTCTTCTTTAAACATTTTTCCTTTCCTTTGTCCTTCTTTTTCGCTGCTTCGACAAACTCCTCTTTGATGTTTAACTTTTGCACTGGCAGCGGTGCTTTGAGCGTAGCTCTACTCGATGGCTTTCAAATATGCGTAGCTCTACTCGGCGTCGAGCGAGCGTTGAGACGCTATCGCTCGACGCTTGCTCTCGGGTGGAATTTCAAATATGCGCTTGAGACTTTTGGAGCGTCGAGACGCTAGGCCAGCGTCGCGACGCTGTCGGCGTTGAGTGAGCGTTGAGACGCGCGCGCTTGATAACTCCATTTTGGAGCTATTAAATACTTCCTAAGTATAGCTAAGTCCGCTTTTAATTGATTAAATATATCTCTTTTGTAGGAGAAATGCTGCAAAGAGCTCTTGCGTCCGTTGGACCCGTTCGAGAGCTTAAAGTGGTGTTTTAACGCCCTGGGAGTGCATCGGGAAAAGGGGAAGTTGATTCGTGAAGAAACGGGCCAAAACCGCCTTGGAGAGGCAAAGTTCCAGCCCCAAACCCGAGAGCCAGCGTCGAGCTATAGCGTCGAGACGCTGGCTCGACGCTGGAAAAACCTGAGAGCAATCGTCGAGTGATAGCGTCGAGACGCTAGCTCGACGCTGCCCTGGCGTCGAGACCCTGCTTGGCGTCGAGACGCTCCGGAGGAGGCGCGCGCAGGAAATTTATCGGGGCAGCGTCTCGACGCCACCGAGGCGCGCGCGGATTAATTAGGGCGCAGTGTCGAGACGCTGGCCTAGCGTCTCGACGCTACGTCGATTACAGCAGCTTATTAGGACGATTTTCTGCACTTTTTGAAGGATCTTCTTCACCATTTTTGGAGCTTCTCATCTTCTTTTTCCTCTAGATTTCTCTATTTTCCTTTGAGCTCCGCCAATGTTGGCATGCGAGTGAGCTCCCCTTTCATTGTAACTCGTGGATGATTCCTTCCATGGCCGTCGTTGGAGCGGAATTGACAAACCGCGCCATGAGCGGCTAAGGTAAGGGTGAACGGTTTGGGAATAGTTTAGGGAGATTTTGTTAGATATTTTGGTTATGATAATCTACGCTTGAATTATGCATATTGGGTTCTGTTTATTTGCATTTATCTACTTTGCTTAATCCAACGCGCATGTTAAATTTCGACGATTGACACTTGAGTAATTTTGCATGTTGTGTATGTTAAAGAGTAGCGATGTCGTGCCTCTCACTGCTCGACTAAGTAACACAGGTAGATAAAACTAAATCGGAGTATCGAGTCGCGTAGGATAATTGTTGATTGCATACGGCGTTTGCGGGAAATCTACTAGCAATTAGAATTCACGCTTGAATGTTCGTCGCGGTTAGCTAGTAACTGTCTAGATTTATCTTAGGGCTGATCACCTTAATGTAAGTTTAGATAACGTATAATTGGAACTGTGTGGTCTGATTAAAATCCATGGAGTCGGCTACTTTGGGGCTTCTCTAGTAGTCGTCCGCGTGTACAATAAACTGAATACCATGAATTTAGCATTAAATGATGAACCGAATGTTGGGTTTTATGTCCTAAAACTCGTGGTTTGTAAACTGAATGTATATTCTATTTTGCAATAAAGTGGTTATTGAGTTTTATTCAGTAAAGTTGTTATTGAATAAAGTGAATTGTGTTTACTTTTAACCTAACTCCAATAAACAAAGAACCCATGGCTATAGGTTGTATACTTGAACTTCATGTATGACATGATTGTGGATCAAGTTCAAGTAATAGCCAGAACGGTCTATAGTATAGGGATAAGGTTGGGTACCTTATCCTGGGGACACTATTGGACGCGGCCCACTTTGTATAGTACAAACGATGTGATCTGAAATCGTTCATGTGGAGACATGTGAGTGGGGGCGTCCTATGCAATGAGTTTGCATAAGACTGAACCGCGAAATAAAGTCGCTCTTTCTTTATAACTCCGTTTACTGTAAAGACCGACTTTTTCATATGATGATCTAGGTAACTCGATCTGAATCCTGAGCACGCTATGAACTCCTGTTTATTCGGGCTTATCCTTTGACTTGTATTGGTGAGAGTGGCCCAAGATCGCCGACTAAATAAGCCTACCATCTTGGGGATAAGACCGGGTAGGTAGCTGGGAACATAGTCCTGCGAGATGGAATTCACTCCTACCCGCTCTGAGGGATTAGTAGAGAGGTTGTTCCCTTAAGTGCTGACTCCGGGTCTTCAACTAGGGATCCCACCCTCTCATTGGCCCGAGAGGGACTTGGTATAGTGATGAGATCACATACCATTCGGTTTGGTGGTTGGACCACAAACCAATAGTTCATTAGAGGATCAGTGGGACTTAAGGAACAAGATGTAATTACGGGGGTAAAACGGTTATTTTGACCCAGCTGTAATTACGAACGACCTGTGAAGGATCGACTTACTGATGATGGTTATATCAAGAGGACAGAAATATATCTACGGTGAGGAGAGTGCAACCCTTGGACTTTAGTGGAGTCTCCGGGGGTTAACGAATGTTGGTTAGCTTGGTTAAAGAGTTTGACCAGTTAATCTCGTATCGTTGGAGCTCATGATCTGTAGGTCCTTTAGGTTCTCCTGGCTAGCTCGGATTAAGCCGTGTAACAATATGAGAGAAAAAGAATTTGAATTTATTGAAATTCGGTTTTGGAAGAATGATGGACATATTTAAATATGATTTAAATATGGGATCGGTGTAAAACATGAATAGGGATTCATGTGTGATGATTCAGTTTAAGAAACCGGGATTAGTCTTATTATTTAATTAATATTTGATATTGAATTAAATAATAATATTAATTAATTAAAAAGTTTAATTAATTATAATTTATTTTGCTTATTAAAATTAATTATGAATTAATTTTAAAATGACAAAATATTACAAGTGTGATTATAAGTCAAAGTGGAATTATCCATGTTGAGTGGATTTATCCAAGTTGAGTGGGTTTATCCAAGTTGTGAAGTGGATTGTGAATCACCAACAACATGCATATAAACTCATCAATTTTGGAACACTTGGTTGAAGACTAATCCATCCAATTTGAGGTGTCATGCTAAACAAAGACTTTGTTGCATGTAAATTGCCTATAAATTGGATAAAGTTCAAATGGTTTGAAGTTGATGAATTTTCAAAGAATTTGAATATTTGGATGAGCATGAAGAGTTCATGTTACTTGAGAAATTAGAAAGCTAAGTGTTAGACTTCTTCTCACAAAATCCTCATCACTTCCATCTTCCCATCTTCTTCTTCCAAACTTTTTCTTTCATAAAGGAGTCTCACCACTCCGTTGCTCGGCCCGAGGATAGCGGGACTACCGGAGGTGGTTCTCGAGGAGTTTGAGGGAATCTTCGAAGGGTTCGTGAGGAGATTCGAGCGTTGGAAGAGAAGTATTTAGAACTACAAGAGGTATGTGTTCTAATTCCTTTTATTTCAAAGCTTTGTGCATGTTTCTTATTTAGCTAAATTGATGAAATTAGAGTGCCATTGATCCGTCTCGCTTCCGCTGCGCTACATGCGCTCCATCAATTGGTATCAGAGCGTTTTTTGGTCACTCAATTTGCATCAATTTGAGCTCGGTGGGTATTTGTTTTAGAAATTAAATTTCTGGGCGTCTAAAGTGTGATTCCGGTTTTGGCATATTTTTTTGAGCTTCTATTTTTACTTCGTTTTGTAATTTCCCGGGCGTGTATGGGCTTTAATGTGTGAAGAAGAGTCTGTAAAAAATTCGGAGTCATTAGAGTCCATATAGGCTTTCAATTCGAAGACAGAAGCTCGGGTGTCGAAAAAAACAGCATGCTGTTTTTTGCTGTTTTTTTTTCTGCAAAATTCCAGCACAACACCGGTTCAGCGCAAGGTGGAAGAAACGGTCCGGTTCGGTACTTGGGCGGTCCGGTTCACTGAAAGTCAGACCGGTTCCTTGTTCTTCACCCTCTGGAGGTCCGGTTCAGCGTTCGTTTGGTCCGGTTCGGGTCGGTATTGGTTCAGTTACGGGCTGTTGAAGTCGTGACAGCTGTTATGGACCGGTTCAGTTTTTTTGAAGTTTTGTAGTTGCTGTTTTTTTGGCCGGTTCAAGCAAATTCAAGTTGGTTCGTGGCGGTTCGAAGGGTTCGGAAGCGTCTCAACTTAGTTGATGAATTATTATTGTAATAATTTAGTTGCTTGCTTGTCCGTGATGCCAAAACCGGTCCACTTTAGTGTGTTTAATTAATTATGCATTGTGAATGTATGTTTTAATTAAAGTCTCTTGTATGTGCATAAAGTATGCCATATAGATTTCAAATCCCGCCATAGGAAGCATGTTGCATGCATTGAAAGTATAACATAAGTGTTATATTGTATAGTATGCATGCTTAATTCATGAGAATTAATATAAGTGTTATATTAATTTATGAATTAGATGTTGCTTGTTTAAAAGTAAAATTAATATAAGTGTTATATTAATTGTGAAATTAAACATACAACATAGTTGCCTTAGTTGAATATAATTGTTATATTCTTGCTTGGGAAGCATGTTATAAATTGAATGTAATGGTTATATTCTAGCTTAGGAAGCATGTTATAGAATGTCTTTGTTTTATAAAGCGTTGTAAAATGAGATAGACATTTAAAATCTATAACAAAGATAAATGCATGCTCACTAAGGGTTAAAGAATTCCAATGCGATTAGGAATTTAGTATCGATTTGTTTTAATAGTTAAAATAGGTCGATATCTTGTAAAGCTAAGGTTACGAGAGAACTCACCCGGTTTGATCCTGCACTAAGGTTGGAGGTATTTAAGATGACGGTTTACGGAACACCTCCTACCTGGGGATCGATCCGGTACATGAGTTAAGTTAACCCGGCTTTATGAGCATGCACGTGAGAGGTGTAAGGTTATAAAAAGTTTATCACCTAGACATCTTAGGTAAAAGTATGTTCTACCTAGACTTAGGTTTTATTGTCTTAGTCGGATAATGCCTAAGTAAAAGTATACCCAAACCATTCTAAAATACTTAGTAGTGGTGTTGAGAAGGTATATATGATATATCAATCTCCTCCTACGCTCTCCGCGAAGTTCACACCGTGAGATTTATGCTCGGCCTCGTGATGTCAATAGGGCATCCCCATTCGGATGGTGTTTGCATAAATCAAGAGCAAGGTGAATGGAGAAAGTATTTATAGTAAGTGGGAGAAGGAAGTATGTCAATACATCCTGCGGTCTCCTCCATTAGGTTGAACCGTGAGATTCCCATGTTCCGCCTGCTGGTTGCCCATAGTAGCACCGTCCATTCGGAGGGCCGTTTCATGGGAGTCGGAACAACTCAATCTCCAGAAATGGATAGGGTCTCTTAGGTCCATTCCCAACTCTGACATTTCCATTCGGTTGCACTGTTGGGGCCGACCTCTGAGTTCTGAAAATGGCGGGTCACACTTACAAAGGATTACTAAGTTGTTAGTAGATTCTTGACCGAAGTAGCGATAACTAAGGTGCTATAGGAATATGAGTTATTCTGGTATTAGCATTTAGTCAAGAATGTCTTGGTTCAGTGAAGGAGTGATTGACTGCCCCTCGGTAGCGGTTGCTCTGACTCACTGAAGTATCGTTGCAAATTAATAATGATTTTTTGGGTACATTATTACTTTTGCTAAAATTCTTGATTGGTTGTTAAAAATAGGTTAAGTTCAATTCACTAATAGAATTCATTCTTTTCAGCATGTCTAGCTCGTTTATCCAATTACTAGCTTATGATAAACTAAACGGCGATAACTACACGACCTGGAAATCGAACTTGAATACGATTCTTGTTATCGATGATCTTAGGTTTGTCTTAACAGAGGAATGTCCTCCCGCTCCTAGCTCATCTGCAACTCGAACTGTTCGAGATGGATTTGACAGGTGGACTAGGGCTAATGATAAAGCCCGAGTCTACATCTTGGCCAGCACATCCGATGTGTTAGCTAAGAAGCATGAGGTAATGGTCTCTGCTAAGGAGATCATGGATTCATTACAGATGATGTTTGGACAACCGTCCTCATCGGTCTATCATGATACCCTCATGGCGAGCAAAGCTGAGAAGAAACAACTAAGTAAATATGATTTACTCGTTGTTGAAACTTGTTTAGTGGAACATGAAAGTTCTGCCTGGATACTGGATTCAGGAGCCACTAACCATGTTTGTTCTTCTTTCCAAGAAACTAGTTCCTGGCAGCTGCTTGCTGAAGGTGAGATAACTCTCAAGGTTGGAACAGGAGAGGTTGTCTCAGCCAAGGCAGTGGGAGCTGTCAAGTTGTTATATAGAGATAGTTTCATTTTACTTGAAAATGTACTGTTGGTTCCTAGCTTTAAAAGGAACCTTGTATCTATCTCTTGTTTACTTGAACATTTGTATAAAGTATCTTTTGATTTTAATGAAGCGTTCATTAGCAAAAGAGGTGTACATATATGTTCTGCGAAACTTGAAAACAACTTGTATGTGTTAAGACCAACAGAGGCAAAAGCTATTTTGAACACCGAGATGTTTAAAACAGCTCAAACTCAAACTAAAAGGCAAAAACTTTCTCCAAGTACCTATCTTTGACACTTGAGACTAGGCCACATTAATCTCAATAGGATTGTGAGATTGGTTAAGAGTGGTCTCCTAAATCAGTTAGAGGACAACTCTTTACCACCATGTGAGTCTTGTCTTGAGGGCAAGATGACCAAACGATCTTTTTCTGAAAAAGGTCATAGGTCCAAAGAAACTCTAGAGCTTGTACATTCAGATCTTTGTGGTCCGATGAATGTTAAAGCACGGGGAGGGTATGAATATTTCATCAGCTTCATTGATGATTATTCTAGGTACGGCTATCTTTACCTAATGCATCATAAGTCCGAAGCTCTTGAAAAGTTCAAGGAGTATAAGGCAGAGGTTGAGAACACATTAGGTAAAACGATTAAAACACTCTGATCAGATCGAGGTGGAGAGTATATGGATTTAAGATTCCAGGACTATATGATAGAACATGGAATAGTATCCCAACTCTCAGCGCCCGGAACCCCACAGCAGAACGGTGTGTCCGAAAGGAGAAATAGAACCCTGTTAGACATGTTTCGATCTCTACGCCGTCCTTCCACACGACAAGCGAGTAGAAAAACAACCACGTGCAAGCATCGTCTAAGCAAGCCCATCCTCAACTCGACTCGAATCAACATCCCACTTTCGTTCCCCGCCCGACAAAAAGGAGCGTTTTAAGGTTGTGGGCATATGCTTGGTGGGTGGGAAGTATACAAGCTGCTTGGCAACAGATCAAACACAACGAGGTTCATGCCGCGCGTTCAAGACGCCTTCGGCCCCACCCCACCGTGTCCTTTCCACCACCTTGCAGCCCCTCGCGAAGCAGCACAGCAACATCCCGCACACAACAAGGTTCATGCCGCGCGTTCAAGACGCCTTCGGCCCCACCCCATCGCGCACGTTCCGCCACCACACCACCCGGCAGACAAGCAGCACAGCAACATCGCAAGCCCAACAAGGTTCATGCCGCGCGTTCTAGACGCCTTCGGCCCCACCCCATCAAGCCCACTCCGCCACCACGCCGCCCGTCCATTCAAGCAGCACAACAACATCCCGCACACAACAAGGTTCATGCCGCGCGTTCAAGACGCCTTCGGCCCCACCCCATCGCGCACGTTCCGCCGCCACACCACTCCCCCCGGCAAGCAGCACAGCAACATCGCAAGCCCAACAAGGTTCATGTCGCGCGTTCTAGACGCCTTCGGCCCCACCCCATCAAGCCCACTCCGCCCGCTGCCACTAGGCGAACGATTAACTTCCCACCGACCAAGCATATGCCCACAACCTAGCATCTCTACGCGGAATCGGACCATCTAAAGGCGACAAGCAACTTGGCAACATCCCGAGCACAACGGGGTTCATGCCGCGCGTTCAAGACGCCTTCGGTGCCCCCCCACCGTGCCCGTTCCGCCGACGCGCCGCTGGCCGCCGCCGGCACATCCGGCCGTCCGATCCCCCCCGCCCACGCCCCAAGCATATGCCACTTCGCGGCACATATGCTTGGGAAGGGGGCGGGGATACGGGGTACCTCGTGCGTTCAGCAGATGCAGACTGAACGCCCCCCCTATATAGTACATTTTGAGGCCTTTTTGGTCTGTCAGGCTTGTATATGAAAAAGTTGAGTCGTCATACGGTCAAAAATTTGAAGTTTGAGATTTTTTGGGGCCATGAACTCGATTGATTCATCATTGGGACATTGAAGGGAGTCTAAAAAAAAAAATTCAGAATTTTTGAACCAACAAATTATTTATTATGAATTTTTTAATATTAAATATTAATTAAATCAGGAAAAAATCTACAGATGGCAAAAAATTCTAAAATTTTGTGGGAAGCCTTATTATATGTTTCTTAGTTCCCAGAAAAAAATTCACAACAATCCGAACAATGTACATTAAATTTGGCGCGGAGTGGGGTTGGTGGGCTAGGCGCGCGCGCGGGGGCGTGCCGGTGGGGCTAGAGGCGCGCGCAGGGGCGTGCGGGTGGGGCTAGAAGCGCGCGCGGTGCGTGCGGGTGGGGCTAGAGGCGCGCGCATGGGCGTGCCAGTGGGGCTAGACGCGCGCGCGGGGGCGTGCCACTGGGGCTAGACGAGCGCGCGGGGGCGTGCCAGTGGGGCTAGACACGCGCGCGGGGGCGTGCCAGTGGGTCTAGACGCGCGCCCGGGGGCGTGCCAGTGGGGCTAGACGCGCGCGCGGGGGCGTGCCAGTGGGAGACGCGCGCGCGGGGGCGTGCCAGTGGGGCTAGACGCGCGCGCGGGGGCGTGCATGTGGGGCTAGGCGCGCGCGCGGTGACGTGCCGTTGGGGCTAGGCGCGCGCGCGGGGGCGTGCCGTTGGGGCTAGGAGCGCGCGGGGGCGTGCTGTTGGGGCTAGGCGCGCGCGGGGGAGTGCGGGTGGGGCTAGGCGCGCGCGGGGGGGAGGGGGGCGTGCGGGTGGGGCTAGGCACGCGCGCGGGGGGCAGCAACACTAACCTCCTGGAGGTTTTTGTCATGCACCTAAGTGCCCATGCACACGCCTATGCCATCGGCCTTGGCATGCACGCGAGCACGCGGACTTCCAATCCCGCTCCCACCATGCATCATTCTCTTCAACACGCAAGGTCACACTTATGATTTCTTCCCTACATTAAGTATGACCCTTGATTTTTACCGCCTCCGATAACCAACTCTTAACCCGTATAATCCCTTGCTCACCCAATAAACTCCATGCGCACGAATATTGCTAGGAAAAAAGCTAGAGTTGGCAAAAAAATCTAAAATTTGGTGGGCAACCTTCTTATATGTTTCTTAGTTCCTAGAAATAAATTCACAACAATCCGAGAAATGTACATTAACTTTGGCGCGGAGTGGGGCTGGTGGGTTAGGCGCGCGCGCGGGGGCGTCCTGGTGGGTCTAGGCGCGCGCGGGGGCATGCGGGTGGGGCTAGACGCGCGCGCGGGGGCGTGCGGGTGGGGCTAGACGCCCGCGCGGGGGCTTCCTGGTGGGGCTAGACGCGCGCGCGGGGGCCTGCGGGTGGGGCTAGACGCGCGCGCTGGGGCCTGCGGGTGGGGCTAGACGCGCGCGCGGGGGGGTCCTGGTCGGGCTAGAAGCCCGCGCGCAAATTGGCTGATGGGGAGAGGCGCGCGCGCGGGGCCAGCAACACTAACCTCCTGGAGGTTTTTGTCATGCACCTAAGTGCGTGGTAGAGCACTTTATGTGGTACTCCAAATTCAAGCTGTCGAGGCTTGCCAAAATACAATTTATAAACCCGAATACACCGAGCTATTTGTAGCTAAGTGGCAACGGGGTCGATCCACAGGGAAATAAGAAATTCAATCTAACTAAGTCTAATTTGCTAGGAATAAAAGAATGCACAAATTAAAGAATGGTAATTTGGTTTTGGGGGAAGGGAGCTCCTAATAATGCTAACGGAAAATTAAATGACAACGTGCAAAAATTAAACGGTTGTGCTCAACTTCGAGAAATGGAATTGCTCGTTATGGATGTTCGGATCATTGATACAATTAATGTTGGGTTTTATGTCCTAAAACTCGTGGTTTGTAAACTGAATGTATATTCTATTTTGCAATAAAGTTGTTATTGAGATTTATTCAGTAAAGTTGTTATTGAATAAAATGAATTGTTTTTACTTTTAACCTAACTCCAATAAACAAAGAACCCATGGCTATAGGTTGTATACTTGAACTTCATGTATGACATGATTGTGGATCAAGTTCAAGTAATAGCCAGAATGGTCTATAGTATAGGGATAAGGCTGGGTACCTTATCCTGGGGACACTATTGGACGCGGCCCACTTTGTATAGTACAAACGATGTGATCCGAAATCGTTCATGTGGAGACATGTGAGTGGGGGCGTCCTATGCAATGAGTTTGCATAAGACTGAACCGCGAAACAAGTCGCTTTTTCTTTATAACTCCGTTTACTGTAAAGACCGACTTTTTCATATGATGACCTAGGTAACTCGATCTGAATCCTGAGCACGCTATGAACTCCTGTTTATTCGGGCTTATCCTTTGACTTGTATGGGTGAGAGTGGCCCGAGATCGCCGACTCAATAAGCCTACCATCTTGGGGATAAGACCGGGTAGGTAGCTGGGAACATAGTCCTGCGAGATGGAATTCACTCCTACCCGCCTTTAGGAATTAGTAGAGAGGTTGTTCCCTTAAGTGCTGACTCCGGGTCTTGAACTAGGGATCCCACCCTCTCATTGGCCCGAGAGGGACTTGGTATAGTGATGAGATCACATACCAATCGGTTTGGTGGTTGGACCACAAACCAATAGTTCATTAGAGGATCAGTGGGACTTAAGGAACAAAATGTAATTACGGGGGTAAAACGGTTATTTTGACCCAGCTGTAATTACGAATGACCTGTGAAGGATCGACTTACTAATGATGGTTATATCAAGAGGACAGAAATATATCTACGGTGAGGAGAGTGCAACCCTTGGACTTTAGTGGAGTCTCCGGGGGTTAACGAATGTTGGTTAGCTTGGTTAAAGAGTTTGACCGGTTAATCTCGTATCGTTGGAGCTCATGATCTGTAGGTCCTTTAGGTTCTCCTGGCTAGCTCGGATTAAGCCATGTAACAATATGAGAGAAAAAGAATTTGAATTTATTGAAATTCGGTTTTGGAAGAATGATGGACATATTTAAATATGATTTAAATATGGGATCGGTGTAAAACATGAATAGGGATTCATGTGTGATGATTCGGTTTAAGAAACCGGGATTAGTCTTATTATTTAATATTTGATATTGAATTAAATAATAATATTAATTAATTAAAAAGTTTAATTAATTATAATTTATTTTGCTTATTAAAATTAATTATGAATTAATTTTAAAATGACAAAATATTACAAGTGTGATCCAAGTCAAAGTGGAATTATCCATGTTGAGTGGATTTATCCAAGTTGAGTGGGTTTATCCAAGTTGTGAAGTGGATTGTGAATCACCAACAACATGCATATAAACTCATCAATTTTGGAACACTTGGTTGAAGACTAATCCATCCAATTTGAGGTGTCATGCTAAGCAAAGACTTTGTTGCATGTGAATTGCCTATAAATTGGATGAAGTTCAAATGGTTTGAAGTTGATGAATTTTCAAAGAGTTTGAATGTTGGATGAGCATGAAGAGTTCATGTTACTTGAGAAATTAGAAAGCTAAGTGTTAGACTTCTTCTCACAAAATCCTCATCACTTTCATCTTCCCATCTTCTTCTTCCAAACTTTTTCTTTCATAAAGGAGTCCCACCACTCCATTGCTCGGCCCGAGGATAGCGGGACTACCGGAGGTGGTTCTCGAGGAGTTCGAGGGAAGATTCGAAGGGTTCGTGAGGAGATTCGAGCATTGGAAGAGAAGTCTTTAGAACTACAAGAGGTATGTGTTCTAATTCCTTTTATTTCAAAGCTTTGTGCATGTTTCTTATTTAGCTAAATTGATGAAATTAGAGTGCCAATGATCCGTCTCGCTTCCGCTGCGCTACATGCGCTCCATCAATTGGTATCAGAGCGTTTTTTGGTCACTCAATTTGCATCAATTTGAGCTCGGTGGGTATTTGTTTTAGAAATTAAATTTCTGGACGTCTAAAGTGTGATTCCGGTTTTGGCATTTTTTTTGAGCTTTTATTTGTACTTTGTTTTGTAATTGCCCGGGCGTGTATGGGCTTTAATGTGTGAAGAAGAGTCTGTAAAAAATTCGGAGTCATTAGAGTCCATATAGGCTTTCAATTCAAAGACAGAAGCTCGGGTGTCGAAAAAAATAGCATGCTGTTTTTTTGCTGTTTTTTTTTTCTGCAAAATTCCAGCACTAAACCGGTTCAGCGCAAGGTGGAAGAAACGGTCCGGTTCGGTCCTCGTGCGGTCCGGTTCACTGAAAGTCAGACCGGTTCCTTGTTCTTCACCCTCTGGAGGTCCGGTTCAGCATTCGTTTGGTCCGGTTCGGGTCGGTATTGGTCCAGTTACGGGCTGTTGAAGTCGGGACAACTGTTATGGACCGGTTCAGTTTTTTTTTTGAAGTTTTGTAGTTGCTGTTTTTTTGGCCGGTTGAAGCAAATTCAAGCTGGTTCGTGGCGGTTCGAAGGGTTCGGAAGCGTCTCAACTTACTTGATGAATTATTATTGTAATAATTTAGTTGCTTGCTTGTCCGTGATGCCAAAACCGGTCCACTTTAGTGTGTTTAATTAATTATGCATTGTGAATGTATGTTTTAATTAAAGTATTTTGTATGTGCATAAAGTATGCCATATAGATTTCAAATCCCACCATAGGAAGCATGTTGCATGCATTGAAAGTATAATATAAGTGTTATGTTGTATAGTATGCATGCTTAATTCATGAGAATTAATATAAGTGTTATATTAATTTATGAATTGGATGTTGCTTGTTTAAAAGTAAAATTAATATAAGTGTTATATTAATTGTGAAATTAAACATACAACATAGTTGCCTTAGTTGAATATAATTGTTATATTCTTGCTTGGGAAGCATGTTATAAATTGAATGTAATGGTTATATTCTAGCTTAGGAAGCATGTTATAGAATGTCTTTGTTTTATAAAGCGTTGTAAAATGAGATAGACATTTAAAATCTATAACAAAGATAAATGCATGCTCACTAAGGGTTAAAGAATTCCAATGCGATTAGGAATTTAGTATCGATTCGTTTTAATAGTTAAAATAGGTCGATATCTTGTAAAGCTAAGGTTACGAGAGAACTCACCCGGTTTGATCCTGCACTAAGGTTGGAGGTATTTAAGATGACGGTTTACGGAACACCTCCTACCTGGGGATCGATCCGGTACTTGAGTTAAGTTAACCCGGCTTTATGAGCATGCACGTGAGAGGTGTAAGGTTATAAAACGTTTATCACCTAGACATCTTAGGTAAAAGTATGTTCTACCTAGACTTAGGTTTTATTGTCTTAGCCGGATAATGCCTAAGTAAAACTATACCCAAACCATTCTAAAATACTTAGTAGTGGTGTTGAGAAGGTATATATGATATATCAATCTCCTCCTACGTTCTCCGCAAAGTTCACACCGTGAGATTTATGCTCGGCCTCGTGATGTCAATAGGGCATCCCCATTCGGATGGTGTTTGCATAAATCAAGAGCAAGGTGAATGGAGAAAGTATTTATAGTAAGTGGGAGAAGGAAGTATGTCAATACATCCTGCGGTCTCCTCCATTAGGTTGAACCGTGAGATTCCCATGTTCCGCCTGCTGGTTGCCCATAGTAGCACCGTCCATTCGGAGGGCCGTTTCATGGGAGTCGGAACAACTCAATCTCCAGAAATGGATAGGGTCTCTTAGGTCCATTCCCAACTCTGACATTTCCATTCGGTTGCACTGTTGGGGCCGACCTCTGAGTTCTGAAAATGGCGGGTCACACTTACAAGGATTACTAAGTTGTTAGTAGATTCTTGACCGAAGTAGCGATAACTAAGGTGCTATAGGAATATGAGTTATTCTGGTATTAGCATTTAGTCAAGAATGTCTTGGTTCAGTGAAGGAGTGATTGACTGCCCCTCGGTAGCGGTTGCTCTGACTCACTAAAGTATCGTTGCAAATTAATTATGATTTTTTGGGTACATTATTGAAAGAATTTCGGCATGCATAGCGGAAGCATCTTTGGATCTAAGTACTCTTATTTTGTTAATTTAAAAAGAAAAAGCATGTAATTTGAAAATCAAAGACAATAATTTAGAAGTTACCTTTGAAGTTCAAATTCTTCTTGATTCCAAACTCGATCTTCGAACGTAACAGTCACGAACCACCACGAGAGTCTTCACGACTATTCTCCGGCCTTAGAACGGGATTGTGGGATCCTTTGAGTGACTAATTTAAAAGAGAATTGAAGATGGAATTGGAGAGAATGGTAGAGAAATTGTCTTTACAATTTCTCAAAGTTCATCAAAATTCCAAGAAGAAATCAATCTCATTAACCCTTTGTATATATAGAAGACTACATGCAAAAACATGCAAAATTGAGTTAACAATAGGATGCCATGTAGAATCCACTCAATTTAGTGGGATTAGTGGCTTGATGTGGGATGAACACTTAGCAAAAAAGTTTGACTCATAAAACCACCAACAAATGGTTTTTCCCACTAACTCAAGAATTGGATTTTTCCACTAACTTAAGAATTGGATTTTTCCACTCACTTTAGTCATCAAAATGACTCTTGACTTTCAAGGTTTAGTGGAGTCAACATTTGACTTTTGACTTTCAAAGTTGTAGTCAATTGTCTTAAATTTGACTTTTGACTAACTTTGATCAAATTAATTCAATTTAAAAATTAATTCAAATAATTAATTTTAAATCAAATTAAATTAATATAAAATAATTAATTAACCAATTTAATTAATTCAAATTTAATATCCAATAAATCCAACACTAATCCCGATCATTCCCGATATACATGATTATGAATCCATATTCATATTTTCGATAATTAAATCTTATTTAAATATCACCATCTCTCTCTATTGTTCAATTCGCAATTGAACGTTATGTCGTTAAATATATCACATATATTTAACGTTAATTCCCTAATTCGAATTCGAACACTTCGAATTCACTCGTCACACTGTTCTAAGGTTTAGTCCGATATGAGCTAGCAGGGGGACCTCATGGACCTACAGATCATGAGCTCCAACGATCCGAGATTAACTGATTAAACTCTTTAACCTAGTTAATCAACATTCGTTAACTATCAGGACATTCCACTATAGCCTAGTAGTTGCATTCTCCTCACTGTAGATATATTTATGTCCACTCGATATAACCATGATTAGTAAGTTGACCCTTCACAGGTTGTTCGTAATTTACGGTCGGGTCAAATATCTGTTTTACCCCCGTAATTACATCTTGCTCCTTAAGTCCCACTGATCCTCTAATGAACAATTGGTTTGTGATCCAATCACTAAACCAATTGGTATGTGATCTAATCACTATACCGAGTCCCTCTCGGGCCAATGAGAAGGTGGGGCCCCTTGTTCAAGACCTGGAGTCAGCACTTAAGGGAACAACCTATCTACTATCCCTAGAGACGGGTAGGAGTGAATTCCATCTTGCACCCTATGTCCCCAGCTATCTATCCGGTCTTACCCCTGAAATGGGAGGCATATTGAGTCGGCGCTGTTGAACCACTCTCACCCATGCAGATCTAAGGATAATCCCGAATAAACAGGAGTTCATAGTTAGCTCAGGATTAAGGTCAAGTTACCTAGGTCATCGTTTTGAAATAGTCAGTCTTTAAAACAGTAAACAACGTTATAAAGTAAGAGTGACTTATTTCGCGGTCCGGTCTAATGCAAACTCTTTGCATAGGACGCCCCCATTCACATGTCTCCACATGAACGATTCAGGATCACATCGTTTGTACTAAATACAAAATGGGCCGCATCCAATAGTGTCTCCAAGATAAGGTATCCAGCCTTATCCGTATACTATAGACCGTTTTGGCTATTTACTCGAACTTGATCCACTTTTATGTCTCCACATAAAGTTCAAGTATTCATGTTATAGCCATGGATCTTAGTTTATTGGATTTAGGGTTTTCTAAAATGAAATAAGCAATTCACATATTCAATAATAACTTTATTGAATAAACCTCAATAACACTTTATTGGTAATCAAATATGTTTATCGTTTACAAACCACGAGTTTTAGGACATAAAACCCAACAAACTCCCACTTGGACTAAAACTCCAGTGGTAATAAATATATATCCATATATATACATAATGTTGAGTTTTTCAAAATGAGAAATAAATACAATAAACTAGGGCATCACATACCCATAGTTTTCTCCCACTTGCCCTAGATTATACATCCTGTAGTCCTAGTCTCACTAGGTGACCCTCAAACACTTTAGCCGTGAGAGCCTTTGTAAATGGATCAGCAATGTTGTCCTCAGAGGCTATTTGTTTCACAATAACGTCTCCTCGTTGGACGATCTCTCGAATGAGATGATATTTTCGCTCAATATGTTTCCCGCGTTTATGGCTCCTTGGCTCTTTTGAATTTGCAACTGCTCCACTGTTATCACAAAAGAGAGTGATAGGCAGATGCATATTTGGAACAACTTCCAAATCGTTCAAAAACTTTCTAAGCCACACAGCTTCTTTTGCTGCTTCACAGGCAGCTACGTATTCTGCTTCCATAGTGGAGTCAGCAACACAACTTTGCTTGATACTCCGCCATACTACAGCTCCTCCATTCAGAGTGAACACTGATCCCGATGTTGATTTTCTCGAATCTTTATCCGACTGGAAATCAGAATCAGTGTATCCTGTAAGAATCAGATCCTTACCTTTATACAGGAGCATGTAATCCCTCGTTCTCCTAAGATACTTGAGGATATTCTTAACGGTTGTCCAATGTATAAGTCCAGGATTGGACTGAAACCTGCTGACAACACCTACTGCATAGCATATGTCGGGTCGTGTACACAACATAGCATACATCAGACTTCCAACTGCCGATGCATAGGGAATGCGTCTCATATCCTCAACTTCTTGAGGTGTCTTAGGACATTGTTCCTTCGACAAGTGAATTCCATGCCTGAAGGGTAGCAAACCCCTCTTGGAATTCTGCATTTTATATCTTGACAACATCTTGTCAATATAGGATGCTTGAGACATGGCTAATGTTCTATTCTTGCGGTTCCGAACTATTTGGATCCCAAGAATATATTGAGCTTCTCCCAAATCTTTCATTTGGAATTGAGTTGCTAGCCATTTCTTGACGTCAGTCAGGCATCTTACATCATTCCCAATGAGTAAGATATCATCGACATATAATACGAGGAATGCTACAGATGTTTTGACAATCTTCTTGTAAACACAAGGTTCGTCAATGTTTTGTTCAAAACCATAAGATTTGATCGCAGTATCAAACCTTATATTCCAGCATCTAGATGCTTGTTTCAACCCATAAATGGATCGTTTAAGCTTACAAACTTTTTGTTCTTGATGTTGTATTATAAACCCCTCTGGTTGAGACATATAGATACTCTCTTCAAGATTGCCATTCAGAAAGGCTGTCTTGACATCCATTTGCCAAATCTCATAGTCATAATATGTGGCAATGGACAAGAGTATTCTAATTGATTTTAACATGACAACAGGAGAGAAGGTTTCATCATAGTCTACCCCCTCTCTCTGGGTATAACCCTTTGTCACTAATCGAGCTTTAAAGGTCTGTACCTTACCAGCTTGGTCTCGTTTCCTTTTGTAGATCCATTTACAACCAATAGGTTTTACCCCATCTGGTTGATCTACAAGTTCCCAGACGGAATTGAAGTACATCGACTCCATTTCGAGGTCCATGGCTTTGATCCATTGATCTTTGTCAACATCATTCATTGCCTGTTTATAGGTCAATGGATCCTCTATTCCATCATCTGGTATGATGATTTGAGTTTCTACTAAACCCATGTAACGGTCAGGTTGTTGCACAACTCTCCCACTACGTCGAGGCATTCTCAACTCTTGAGATGGATGTGAGTAATCAGAAGTATTAGCTCCATCAACAACTCTTGTTGAGGGTCCAATCTCATCAACAACTCTTGTTGATCTATCTGTAGCTTCTTTAGAAATTTCACGCAATACTAGTTTACTGCGAGGTTGATGATCTCTCATGTGATCTTCTTCGAGAAAAGTAGCATTTGTCGATACAAATACTTTATTTTCTTCTGGATCAAAGAAGTATCCAGCTTTCGATTCTTTTGGGTAGCCTATGAATAAACATACTTTTGAACGACGTTCCAATTTCTTAGGGTTTTGCACCAACACATGTGTCGGGCATCCCCAGATCCTGAAGGGACGTAAACTAGTTTTACGCCCTCTCCATAACTCATAAGGTGTTCCAGTAACACTTTTAGAGGGAACATTGTTCAAAATGTAGGCAGCAGTCTCTACTGCATATCCCCAAAACGAATCAGGCAAATGAGCATAGCTCATCATCGATCGAACCATGTCTAACAAGGTTCTGTTTCTTCTCTCCGATACACCGTTTTGCTGTGGCGTACTAGGTGCAGAGAGTTGTGACTGGATTCCATGTTCTATCTAATAGTCCTGGAATCTTAGGTCCATGTACTCTCCACCTCGATCTGATCGAAGTGTCTTAATTGTTTTACCTAATAAGTTTTCAACTTCTGCCTTATACTCCTTGAACTTTTCAAGAGCTTCGGACTTATGATGTATTAGGTAAACATAACCGTACCTTGAATAGTCATCTATGAAACTGATGAAATATTCATATCCTCCTCGTGCTTTGACATTCATTGGTCCACAAAGGTCCGAATGCACGAGTTCTAAGGATTCTTTGGCTCTAAGACCTTTTCCAGTAAAAGATCTTTTCGTCATTTTCCCCTCAAGACAAGACTCACATGCTGGTAAAGAGTTGTCTTCTAACTGGCTTAGATGACCATTCTTAACCAATCTCTCAATCCTATTGAGATTAATGTGGCCAAGTCTTAAGTGCCAAAGATATGTACTTGAAGAAACTTTTTGCCTTTTGTTTCGCGTCTCAGCCGTTTTAAACATCTCGATATTTAAAATAGCTTTCGCTCTGGTCGGTTTTAACTTATATAAGTTGTTTTCTAGTTTTGCAGAACAAATAGGAATACCTCTTTTGGTAATGAACACTTCATTAATTTCAAAAGATACTTTATACAATTGTTCTAACAAACAAGAGATAGATACAAGATTCCTTTTCATTCCAGGAACAAGATACACATTATCTAATATAATGAATCTATCTCCAAAAAACAACTTTAAATCTCCCACTGATTTTGCTGAGACAACCTCTCCTGTTCCAACCCTGAGAGTTATCTCGCCTTCCGCAAGCGTTCTCCAGGAACTAGTTTCCTGAAAAGAAGAGCAAATATGATTAGTGGCCCCTGAATCCAGTATCCAGGAAGAGTCATCACTCTCCACTAAACATGTTTCAACAACTAGTAAATCATATTTACCTTGTTTTGCCTTTTCAGCTTTCTTCTCAGCAAGGTACTTTGGGCAGTTTCTTTTCCAATGCCCATTCTCGTTGCAGTGGAAACATTTTCCTTTATCTGCAACTTGAGCCTTGCTTTTGTGGTCATTAGGAGTTTTACTTTTCCCCTTCCCTTTCTTTTTCATCGAAATACTCTTATTTTTAGAAGAAGAAGGGCCAGACTTCGTTCCAGAGGACGATCCTCTATAGAACTTTTTAGTGGTAGCAACATTTGCCTCCACTTCATGTCCCTTAGTTTTCAGGAGGGACTGATAAGTCTGAAGCTCATTCAGAAGAGTAGTCAAGTTATATTCAATTTTGTTCATCATCGCATTTGTGCGGAACTGTAGGAAGCTCTTCGGAAGAGACTCCAGAATAAAACTGACCTGACTCTTCTCATCTATGACAGCTCCATTTACTTCTGCCACATTGAAATGGACCATCATGTCCAGGACATGTTCTCTAACAGAGGTCCCTTCTCTCATGCGACAGTTATAAACGTACTTGATGGCATCATGCCTAAGGGAGAAGGACGGTTGTCCAAACATCCCCTTCAGAGATTCCATAATCTCTTTGGCAGCACCCATACCATCGTGTTTCTTAGCCAATACATCAGATATGCTGGCCAGAATGTAGACGCGGGCTTTATCATTTGCCCTTGTCCATCTGTCATATGCATCCCGAACATTTCGGTTTGCATTTGTGCCGGGGTTTTGAGGACACTCCTCAGTTAAAACGAACCTTAGATCATCAATTACCAGTATTGTGTTTAAATTTGATTTCCACGTTGCGTAATTATCCCCGTTAAGTTTCTCAGAAGCTAGTAACTGTACTATTGAGTTGGACATGCTGAAAAATATAAACATATCGTATTTAGTGAAATTGCTATTACCCTTTTATATTATCCAATCAAGTTTTAGCAAAAGTAATAATGTACCCATCATTTATTCTTTATTGCAACGATACTACAAAGGTTTAAAGCAACATCCACCTAGGGGCAGTCTATCACTCCTCCTTTGAATTGAGACAATCTCAGCTAATCACTATTACCAGAATAACTCATATTCCAATAGATCTTTTAGCTATCCTTTACTTTGGTCAAGAAGTTACTAACACTTAGTAATTCTTGTAAGTGTGACCCTCCATTTTCAGACCTCAGAGATCGGAATCAACAAGCTCCCGAAGTTGGAAAGACAATGCTGAAAACGGACCTATGAGACCCTATCCATTTCTGGAGTTCGCGGTGTTCCGAATCTCATGATACAGCCCTCCTAAGGGGTGGTCGCTCCCAGGGCAGACTCGCAGGCGCATCATGGGAATCTCACGGTGCAACCTAATGGAGGAGACCGTAGGATGTGCTGACACACAACCTTCGCCCACTTACTATGAACGACTTCCCCTATTCACCTTGTTATTGACTCATGCAAATACTTTCCTACTGGAGGTCGCTCCCAGGGCGACTCGAAGCCGAGCATGAATCTCACGGTGTGAACTCTTAGGGACGTAGGAGCTGAAAACATTTTTCCTCCCACTGAAGTGTTCTAGACGGTTGGGTATGATTTTACTTAGGCATATATTTTGGCTAACTAAAACATATCCTAAGTCTAGGTAATCTTTCCGAGTATAACGTTTATACTGGATTTTAACCTATGATGTCTAGGTGATAAAACTTTTTAAAACCTCACATCACTCACGCATGCTCATAAAACCGGGTTAGCTAAACTCAAACGCCAGTTCGATGCCCAGGTAGGAGGTGTTCCGTAAACCGTCAACTTAAATACCCCCAAGCTGAGACAGCATCTTACCGGGTGAGTTTTTCTTGTAACCGAAGTTTTACAAGATATCGACCTATTTTAACTATTAAAAAAGGAGATTGCTTGGTAGTTAACCCTAAATGAGCATGCATTTATCTTTGTTATAAGTTTTAATGTCTAATTCATTTTATAACACTTATAAAAAAAAACTTATAACATACATCTAACATGCTTTTATATAACAATTATATAAAATCATTCCATGCAAAAATATAACAACTTATATGAAATCTCATGGAATCCTAAACATGCATACTTATATTATAACACTTATAACATACTTTCAATGCATGTTTCATGCTTATCCTATGGTGGGATTTTAAATCTACATGGCATACAATATGCACACAAGATTATGTTTATTTAAACTATACATTCACAATGCATAAATAAATAAACCACACTAAAAATGGATTGGTTTTGGCATCCTAAACAAGCATTTACCTAAATTATTACAATAATAAAATAGGAAAAAGTCTTGAACCGCCCCCGAACACTTCGAATCGGCTCGAACCGCTTGTAAGTTGTGGAATTGCACGAACCGCCGCCGAACCGAACCGAACCGCCACTTGACGCCTCTTCCAATTTTGATAAATTACATCCTAAAATGGACTCTAATGACTCTACAAAAATTACATACTCTTTGTAACACATTAAAGCCCATTACAAGGCAATTACAATAATTATTACAAATTGGAAAAGAAATGGATGCCAAAGACCAAAAATTTCCATTTTAGCACACATACATTCATCACATGAATTACTACCCACCAACTCTAAATTAACCAAAAAAGGGTACTTAAAGCATGCTCTGATACCATTTGAAAGAATTTCGGCATGCATAGCGGAAGCATCGTTGGATCTAAGTACTCTTATTTTGTTAATTTAAAAAGAAAAAGCATGTAATTTGAAAATCAAAGACAATAATTTAGAAGTTACCTTTGAAGTTCAAATTCTTCTTGATTCCAAACTCGATCTTCGAACGTAACAGTCACGAACCACCACGAGAGTCTTCCCGACTATTCTCCGGCCTTAGAACGGGATTGTGGGATCCTTTGAGTGACTAATTTAAAAGAGAATTGAAGATGGAATTGGAGAGAATGGTAGAGAAATTGTCTTTACAATTTCTCAAAGTTCATCAAAATTCCAAGAAGAAATCAATCTCATTAACCCTTTGTATATATAGAAGACTACATGCAAAAACATGCAAAATTGAGTTAACAATAGGATGCCATGTAGAATCCACTCAATTTAGTGGGATTAGTGGCTTGATGTGGGATGAACACTTAGCAAAAAAGTTTGACTCATAAAACCACCAACAAATGGTTTTTCCCACTAACTCAAGAATTGGATTTTTCCACTAACTTAAGAATTGGATTTTTCCACTCACTTTAGTCATCAAAATGACTCTTGACTTTCAAGGTTTAGTGGAGTCAACATTTGACTTTTGACTTTCAAAGTTGTAGTCAATTGTCTTAAATTTGACTTTTGACTAACTTTGATCAAATTAATTCAATTTAAAAATTAATTCAAATAATTAATTTTAAATCAAATTAAATTAATATTAAATAATTAATTAAACAATTTAATTAATTCAAATTTAATATCCAATAAATCCAACACTAATCCCGATCATTCCCGATATACATGATTATGAATCCATATTCATATTTTCGATAATTAAATCTTATTTAAATATCACCATCTCTCTCTATTGTTCAATTCGCAATTGAACGTTATGTCGTTAAATATATCACATATATTTAACGTTAATTCCCTAATTCGAATTCGAACACTTCGAATTCACTCGTCACACTGTTCTAAGGTTTAGTCCGATATGAGCTAGCAGGGGGACCTCATGGACCTACAGATCATGAGCTCCAACGATCCGAGATTAACTGATTAAACTCTTTAACCTAGTTAATCAACATTCGTTAACTATCAGGACATTCCACTATAGCCTAGTAGTTGCATTCTCCTCACTGTAGATATATTTATGTCCACTCGATATAACCATGATTAGTAAGTTGACCCTTCACAGGTTGTTCGTAATTTACGGTCGGGTCAAATATCTGTTTTACCCCCGTAATTACATCTTGCTCCTTAAGTCCCACTGATCCTCTAATGAACAATTGGTTTGTGATCCAATCACTAAACCAATTGGTATGTGATCTAATCACTATACCGAGTCCCTCTCGGGCCAATGAGAAGGTGGGGCCCCTTGTTCAAGACCTGGAGTCAGCACTTAAGGGAACAACCTATCTACTATCCCTAGAGACGGGTAGGAGTGAATTCCATCTTGCACCCTATGTCCCCAGCTATCTATCCGGTCTTACCCCTGAAATGGGAGGCATATTGAGTCGGCGCTGTTGAACCACTCTCACCCATGCAGATCTAAGGATAATCCCGAATAAACAGGAGTTCATAGTTAGCTCAGGATTAAGGTCAAGTTACCTAGGTCATCGTTTTGAAATAGTCAGTCTTTAAAACAGTAAACAACGTTATAAAGTAAGAGTGACTTATTTCGCGGTCCGGTCTAATGCAAACTCTTTGCATAGGACGCCCCCATTCACATGTCTCCACATGAACGATTCAGGATCACATCGTTTGTACTAAATACAAAATGGGCCGCATCCAATAGTGTCTCCAAGATAAGGTATCCAGCCTTATCCGTATACTATAGACCGTTTTGGCTATTTACTCGAACTTGATCCACTTTTATGTCTCCACATAAAGTTCAAGTATTCATGTTATAGCCATGGATCTTAGTTTATTGGATTTAGGGTTTTCTAAAATGAAATAAGCAATTCACATATTCAATAATAACTTTATTGAATAAACCTCAATAACACTTTATTGGTAATCAAATATGTTTATCGTTTACAAACCACGAGTTTTAGGACATAAAACCCAACAATTATTACTTTTGCTAAAGTTCTTGATTGGTTGTTAAAAATAGGTTAAGTTCAATTCACTAATAGAATTCATTCTTTTCAGCATGTCTAGCTCGTTTATCCAATTACTAGCTTCTGATAAACTAAACGGCGATAACTACACGACCTGGAAATCGAACTTGAATACGATTCTTGTTATCGATGATCTTAGGTTTGTCTTAACAGAGGAATGTCCTCCCCCTCCTAGCTCATCTGCAACTCGAACTGTTCGAGATGCATTTGACAGGTGGACTAGGGCTAATGATAAAGCCCGAGTCTACATCTTGGCCAGCACATCCGATGTGTTAGCTAAGAAGCATGAGGTAATGGTCTCCGCTAAGGAGATCATGGATTCATTACAGATGATGTTTGGACAACCGTCCTCATCGGTCTATCATGATACCCTCATGGCGAGCAAAGCTGAGAAGAAACAACTAAGTAAATATGATTTACTCGTTGTTGAAACATGTTTAGTGGAACATGATAGTTCTGCCTGGATACTGGATTCAGGAGCCACTAACCATGTTTGTTCTTCTTTCCAGGAAACTAGTTCCTGGCAGCTGCTTGCTGAAGGTGAGATAACTCTCAGGGTTGGAACAGGAGAGGTTGTCTCAGCCAAGGCAGTGGGAACTGTCAAGTTGTTATATAGAGATAGTTTCATTTTACTTGAAAATGTACTGTTGGTTCCTAGCTTTAAAAGGAACCTTGTATCTATCTCTTGTTTACTTAAACATTTGTATAAAGTATCTTTTGATTTTAATGAAGCGTTCATTAGCAAAAGAGGTGTACATATATGTTCTGCGAAACTTGAAAACAACTTGTATGTGTTAAGACCAACAGAGGCAAAAGCTATTTTGAACACCGAGATGTTTAAAACAGCTCAAACTCAAACTAAAAGGCAGAAACTTTCTCCAAGTACCTATCTTTGGCACTTGAGACTAGGCCACATTAATCTCAATAGGATTGGGAGATTGGTTAAGAGTGGTCTCCTAAATCAGTTAGAGGACAACTCTTTACCACCATGTGAGTCTTGTCTTGAGGGCAAGATGACCAAACGATCTTTTTCTGAAAAAGGTCATAGGTCCAAAGAAACTCTAGAGCTTGTACATTCAGATCTTTGTGGTCCGATGAATGTTAAAGCACGGGGAGGGTATGAATATTTCATCAGCTTCATTGATGATTATTCTAGGTACGGCTATCTTTACCTAATGCATCATAAGTCCGAAGCTCTTGAAAAGTTCAAGGAGTATAAGGCAGAGGTTGAGAACACATTAGGTAAAACGATTAAAATACTCCGATCAGATCGAGGTGGAGAGTATATGGATTTAAGATTCCAGGACTATATGATAGAACATGGAATACTATCCCAACTCTCAGCGCCCGGAACACCGCAGCAGAACGGTGTGTCCGAAAGGAGAAATAGAACCCTGTTAGACATGGTTCGATCTATGATGAGCTATGCTCAACTGCCTAGTTCGTTTTGGGGATATGCAGTAGAGGCTGTTGTATATATTTTGAACATGGTTCCCTCTAAGAGTGTTTCAGAAACACCTTATGAGTTATGGAGAGGGCGTAAAGGTAGTTTACGTCACTTCAGAATTTGGGGGTGTCCGGCACATGTGTTGGTGCCCAATCCAAAGAAGTTGGAACATCGTTCAAAATTATGCCTATTCGTAGGCTACCCCAAGGAAACGAAAGGTGGTCTATTTTACGATCCTCAACAGGACAAGGTGCTTGTATCGACAAACACCACGTTCTTAGAGGAAGACCACATGAGAGATCATCAACCTTCGAGCAAAATTGTTTTGACCGAACTTTCCAGGAAAGCTACAGATGGGTCAACAAGAGTTGTTGATCAGGCTGGTCCTTCTCAAGAGTTGAGAATACCTCGACGTAGTGGGAGGGATGTGAGACAACCCGACCGCTACATGGGTTTAACGGAAACCCAGGTCGTCATACCTGATGACGGCGTTGAGGATCCATTGACCTTCAAACAGGCAATGGATGACATAGACAAGGACCAGTGGCTTAAAGCCATGGACCTCGAAATGGAGTCGATGTACTTCAATTCGGTCTGGGATCTTGTAGAGCAACCTGATGGTGAAAGACCTATCGGTTGCAAGTGGATCTACAAGAGGAAACGAGACCAAGCCGGTAAGGTGCAAACCTTTAAGGCTCGACTTGTGGCAAAGGGTTATTCCCAGAGGGAAGGGGTGGACTATGAAGAAACCTTCTCCCCTGTTGCCATGTTAAAGTCGATTAGAATACTCTTGTCCATTGCCACATTTTATGATTATGAAATTTGGCAAATGGATGTCAAGACAGCCTTTCTGAATGGCAATCTTGAAGAGAGTATTTATATGGCTCAACCAGAGGGGTTCATAATTCACGGTCAAGAGCAAAAGGTTTGCAAGCTTAATCGATCCATTTATGGGTTGAAGCAAGCGTCTAGATCCTGGAATATAAGGTTTGATACTGCGATCAAATCTTATGGCTTTGAACAGAATGTTGACGAACCTTGTGTCTACAAGAAAATAGTCAATTCTGTTGTAGCTTTCTTAGTCTTATATGTAGATGATATCCTACTCATTGGGAATGATGTAGGGTTCCTGACTGACGTTAAGCAATGGCTAGCGACCCAATTCCAAATGAAAGATTTGGGAGAGGCTCAGTTTGTTCTAGGGATTCAAATCGTAAGGAATCGTAAGAACAAAACGCTAGCGCTGTCTCAAGCATCTTATATCGACAAGGTGTTGATACGATATTCGATGCAGAATTCCAAGAAGGGTTCTTTACCTTTCAGGCATGGAATTCAATTGTCAAAGGAAGAGTGTCCTAAGACACCTCAAGAAGTTGAGGATATGAGACGAATTCCCTATGCATCAGCAGTCGGTAGTCTGATGTACGCCATGTTATGTACACGACCCGACATATGCTATGCAGTGGGAATTGTCAGTAGGTACCAGTCCAATCCAGGATATAATCATTGGACTGCCGTTAAACACATCCTCAAGTATCTTCGGAGAACGAGAGACTATGTGCTCATGTATGGAGCGAAGGATTTGATCCTTACAGGATACACTGACTCTGATTTTCAAACCGATAAGGATTCGAGGAAATCCACATCGGGATCAGTGTTCACTCTTAACGGAGGGGCAATAGTATGGAGGAGTATAAAACAAGGTTGTATTGCTGACTCCACCATGGAAGCTGAGTATGTCGCGGCTTGCGAAGCTGCGAAAGAGGCTGTATGGCTTAGAAAGTTCTTGACGGATTTGGAAGTTGTTCCAAATATGAATTTGCCTATCACACTTTATTGTGATAATACTGGTGCTGTGGCAAATTCGAGAGAACCAAGAAGCCATAAGCGTGGAAAGCACATTGAGCGGAAATATCATCTCATCAGGGAGATAGTGCATCGAGGAGACGTGATCGTCATGCAGATCGCCTCAGAGCACAATATTGCTGATCCGTTTACAAAGTCCCTCACGGCTAAAGTGTTCGAGGGGCACCTAGTGAGTCTAGGACTACGAGTTGTACAGTAGGATAGTGGGAGAAAAGCCATGGAAATATTTGATATGCCAGTTTTTCTCATCCCGCATGTAATACTCCACGACGTTTTAGTCCAAGTGGGAGTTTGTTGGGTTTTATGTCCTAAAACTCGTGGTTTGTAAACTGAATGTATATTCTATTTTGCAATAAAGTTGTTATTGAGATTTATTCAGTAAAGTTGTTATTGAATAAAATGAATTGTTTTTACTTTTAACCTAACTCCAATAAACAAAGAACCCATGGCTATAGGTTGTATACTTGAACTTCATGTATGACATGATTGTGGATCAAGTTCAAGTAATAGCCAGAATGGTCTATAGTATAGGGATAAGGCTGGGTACCTTATCCTGGGGACACTATTGGACGCGGCCCACTTTGTATAGTACAAACGATGTGATCCGAAATCGTTCATGTGGAGACATGTGAGTGGGGGCGTCCTATGCAATGAGTTTGCATAAGACTGAACCGCGAAACAAGTCGCTTTTTCTTTATAACTCCGTTTACTGTAAAGACCGACTTTTTCATATGATGACCTAGGTAACTCGATCTGAATCCTGAGCACGCTATGAACTCCTGTTTATTCGGGCTTATCCTTTGACTTGTATGGGTGAGAGTGGCCCGAGATCGCCGACTCAATAAGCCTACCATCTTGGGGATAAGACCGGGTAGGTAGCTGGGAACATAGTCCTGCGAGATGGAATTCACTCCTACCCGCCTTTAGGGATTAGTAGAGAGGTTGTTCCCTTAAGTGCTGACTCCGGGTCTTGAACTAGGGATCCCACCCTCTCATTGGCCCGAGAGGGACTTGGTATAGTGATGAGATCACATACCAATCGGTTTGGTGGTTGGACCACAAACCAATAGTTCATTAGAGGATCAGTGGGACTTAAGGAACAAAATGTAATTACGGGGGTAAAACGGTTATTTTGACCCAGCTGTAATTACGAATGACCTGTGAAGGATCGACTTACTAATGATGGTTATATCAAGAGGACAGAAATATATCTACGGTGAGGAGAGTGCAACCCTTGGACTTTAGTGGAGTCTCCGGGGGTTAACGAATGTTGGTTAGCTTGGTTAAAGAGTTTGACCGGTTAATCTCGTATCGTTGGAGCTCATGATCTGTAGGTCCTTTAGGTTCTCCTGGCTAGCTCGGATTAAGCCATGTAACAATATGAGAGAAAAAGAATTTGAATTTATTGAAATTCGGTTTTGGAAGAATGATGGACATATTTAAATATGATTTAAATATGGGATCGGTGTAAAACATGAATAGGGATTCATGTGTGATGATTCGGTTTAAGAAACCGGGATTAGTCTTATTATTTAATATTTGATATTGAATTAAATAATAATATTAATTAATTAAAAAGTTTAATTAATTATAATTTATTTTGCTTATTAAAATTAATTATGAATTAATTTTAAAATGACAAAATATTACAAGTGTGATCCAAGTCAAAGTGGAATTATCCATGTTGAGTGGATTTATCCAAGTTGAGTGGGTTTATCCAAGTTGTGAAGTGGATTGTGAATCACCAACAACATGCATATAAACTCATCAATTTTGGAACACTTGGTTGAAGACTAATCCATCCAATTTGAGGTGTCATGCTAAGCAAAGACTTTGTTGCATGTGAATTGCCTATAAATTGGATGAAGTTCAAATGGTTTGAAGTTGATGAATTTTCAAAGAGTTTGAATGTTGGATGAGCATGAAGAGTTCATGTTACTTGAGAAATTAGAAAGCTAAGTGTTAGACTTCTTCTCACAAAATCCTCATCACTTTCATCTTCCCATCTTCTTCTTCCAAACTTTTTCTTTCATAAAGGAGTCCCACCACTCCATTGCTCGGCCCGAGGATAGCGGGACTACCGGAGGTGGTTCTCGAGGAGTTCGAGGGAAGATTCGAAGGGTTCGTGAGGAGATTCGAGCATTGGAAGAGAAGTCTTTAGAACTACAAGAGGTATGTGTTCTAATTCCTTTTATTTCAAAGCTTTGTGCATGTTTCTTATTTAGCTAAATTGATGAAATTAGAGTGCCAATGATCCGTCTCGCTTCCGCTGCGCTACATGCGCTCCATCAATTAACGCGTTAGCCATGTTCATGCACACAATTCATTTAGTTATTCCTAACTCAAATGACCCAAGGATTTAATTAGACTCGTGCAATTCTAATTAAACTTGGCCAATAATCTATCTACGGTAGCGATCCCTAAATCGATTACGTGCCAGTGACGGGAACATTGCGACGATCTAATCCTAAGACTAACCCGGTTTCTCTCTTGCCTTAAGCCTAACATGAAAACGTTAATTAATTCAGTTTACCAATGTCACTTTGGGCCGAACTAATTAGCCATGCTTAGACCCGTGCTACCTAGCGGTATAGGCAATTATACGTCCCAACCTTTAGCCCTCTATCATGCATAGGAATTAGATTGTCAAACTAATTTAGCTACACATGCTAGAATTGGATGAAGAACAAGCAAGAAATGCATAAACAAGCTAAATGGCTTAACATTCACAAAGGGGAAAATCTCCCCAAACATCCATAATTTACAAATCCAAACCCAAAATCAAGCACTAACCTCGGTTTAGCCTTCCATGGAGGTTGGATTAATCCAATCTCCCATGGAAGAGCTTGGAATCATGCACAAGAAGGAGAAGAAGTACAAAAATGGCGGAAAACGTCTTGAAACCGAGAGGAGAAGCTTGAGGAAGAAGGAGGATGAAAGAATGGCTGCAAAACTGAAGTTTTCACGCTTTTTAAGCTCGGAGCGTCTCGACGCTAGGCCAGCGTCTCGACGCTGTGCCCTAAGTTGGCTGCCGCGCGCGGCGTCGAGCGAGCGTCGAGACGCTTGCGCTCGACGCTTGCTCTCGGGTGGAACTTCAGAATCACGCTTCAGACTTCGGGGCGTCGAGACGCTCGGCCAGCGTCTCGACGCTGTCGGCGTTGAGCGAGCGTTGAGACGCGCGCTCGACGCTGATGCACGTCTATCTTCGGGAATCGTCTGGGCAGCGTCGAGCTGGCGTCTAGACGCTGGGGCGCACGCGGATTTTCAATGACGGGCGCGCGGGCGAGGCGGACACGTGCGAGGGCGCGCGGGCGCGCGCGGACATGGGCGAGGCGGAGCGGGCTGGCGCGCGGGCGTGAGGCGAGGCGGCGCGCGCGCGTCTGGCCGTCTGGGCGCGGGCGTGCAGTGCTTGCAAGCGGCGCGCGCGCGTCTGGCCGTCTGGGCGCGGGCGTGCAGTGCTTGCGAGCGGCGCGCGCGGGCGCGCGCGCGTGCTGCGTTCGTTGGGCGCCTGGGCGCTGGGCGCCGGCGCTTGGGCGCTGCCCTCTCGGCTCTTAGCCCACTTTTGGGTCGTTTTGGCTCCCGAGCTCCGTTTGGCCTATCGTTTTGACCCGAACACTTCCCGAAACATGTTAAATGACCTTTTTAGCCTCGAAAACCATCAATGGACTTCCCGAGCTCTTCACCATGAAATCACCTACAAGGAAGCATTTTAATCAATATATATCATGGTTTTAGCTAGAATTAGGGACATTAAGATAGCTCTATTTTGGAGCTATCAAAATACCCCCGACCTAAATCTTGCTAGTCCTCGAGCAAGGTATACTCTAAATAATCTCCAAAGAATTAAATGCATGCTTGGACTCTAATCTCAATGCTTGTGAAACAAGGTACTTGTAGTAAATTCAAAACCATCAAAAGCATGCAAACGTTGAAATCATTTCAAAATTTAAACTCCTATTCCCTTACGTGTGTGTGTGCTTAGCACCTCTCAACCTAGCTCACGCAAGCCCGGAACAACCTTATACAGTCCTATGACTCGTTTTCCCCCTACTTATGGCGATAAGAACAGTCTAAGGGCTTTTAGTGATAGGAATAGCAACAAAACAAAAGGCCTAAATTTTATTCTTTTTCCTTTGAGTACTTTGTACCCATTTTTTTCTTTTTGAACCGCTTTTTTTTTTTTTTTTTTTTTTTTTTCTCCAAGAGAGCCTAACACGTCAAACCAAATTTTAGCTTCACGTTTTTAAGGACCATTGCTCACTTCCATTAGTTCCCCTTTCATGCAGTGACAACCGTGGGTTACACGATCGCCCCTGGTTACACGGGCAACACAAGAAGGAGGAGCAACTCTAGAGGTTTTATTTTTCATGCATACTTTTTTTTTATTTTAGGCAATAGCTTCGCTATACACAAATGAGTCATTACTACTTCTACACATCAAGCCTCCCTAATGGTACCTTTCGGGGTGACAACAAGGTTTCAGACACAATCAGACTATTCTAGACCTACAGAGCTGAGAATAAGAGTGCTATGTGCTCAGTGAATGTAGGGAAATAACAAAAAAAATTTTAAAATAGGCTCAAAATGTGCATACATCGTCAAATTTTCGAATCATGCAAATACGGAGTGTTCACAAGCAAATCACAGACCGTCCTCATCGGACACATGCATTCAGATTCTAATCTAACAGCCAGAGTACACGTATGCTCGACAACTACTAAGAAGTCTCATCTCTATGTATCAACAAACTCCACCCCCCACCTTAAGATATGCATTGTCCCCAATGCATTCAACTATAAAAAACAATAAAATTCTAAGGGAACAGAAAACCTCCCCTGAATCTTATGGAGCCGACGGGTGGAGATGTGCACCAACGTCCTCCAATGGGCTCTCGAATCGTCGACCGTTCCACCTTTTCTCCTAGGAAAACAAGAAAACAAACAACAACTCAAAAACTAATATATACAAGAATAAAGCAATAAAGAACAGAATTACAGTCCAAACTCGGGTGCCTCCGAGAAGCGCAAATTTTTAGAGTCGATTGCTCGACTGTATTCTCTTGACCACTCATCCATAATCGATCGGGGGCGGCGCTAGAAGTAATGTGGCGTCATAGCACTCAGCGTCCCCCTCGTGGAAAATCTTCAACCGGTGCCCATTCACTTTCTGCACCTCATCTGAGTCCAAGCTCTGAATCTCTACACTGCCATAAGGAGAAATTTTAGTTATGGTATAGGGTCCTTTCCAACGGGAACGAAGCTTACCTGGCATGAATTTCAGACGGGAATCGAAGAGCAGAACTTTCTGACCGACTTCGAAGTCTTTCTTTAAGATCCTTCGGTCATGAAACTGTTTGGACTTCTCTTTATAGATCCTGGAGTTCTCATAGGAGTCCAAACGCAGTTCCTCCAATTCCTGTAGCTGAAGCAATCGTGCCTCGCCAGCTTCGTCAGGGCTCATGTTACACTTCTTGATCGCCCAGAATGCTTTGTGCTCAATCTCCACGGGTAAGTGGCACGCCTTACCAAAGACCAACCGGTATGGGGACATACCGATAGGGGTTTTGTAGGCGGTGCGGTAAGCCCACAAAGCATCCTGCAAACGATCGCTCCAATCCTTCCTGCTTGGCCCCACGGTTTTCTCAAGAATTGATTTCACCTCTCTGTTGGAGACCTCGGCTTGCCCATTGGCTTGGGGATGGTAGGCGGTGGACACGCGATGATGCACACCATACTTCCTCAGCAAAGCCTCCACAGATCGGTTGCAAAAATGAGTCCCCTGGTCACTGATTATGGCTCGTGGGATTCCAAACCTGGTAAAAATACGAGACTGAACGAACCTAACAACAGAATTAGCATCGTTAGTCTTCGTGGCTTTCACCTCAACCCACTTGGAAACATAATCAACAGCCAGTAATTTATAAGAAAAACCACAAGAAGGCGGGAAGGGTCCCATAAAATCCATGCCCCAAACGTCAAAGATTTCACATACTAAGACAGGAGTTTGAGGCATTTCATTTCTACCAGATATCGACCCTATTCTTTGACATCTATCGCAGGTTTTACAAAATTCATGCGAATCTTTAAACAGGGAAGTCCAGTAAAACCCACTATCTAAAACTTTCCTAGCTGTCCTCCTAGGCCCGAAATGTCCCCCACATGCATAATCATGACAGAAAGCAAGAATAGACGCATGCTCATTCTCAGGGACACATCTCCTAATTATTTGATCAGAACAGAACTTCCATAAATTGGGATCCTCCCAAACATAGTACTTAGCGTCGCTTTTCAGCTTCGCTTTCCTACTATGAGAGAAACCAGAAGGAAAATTACCTGTGGCCAAGTAATTTACCATATCAGCATACCAGGGAAGGACTGTATCAAGTCTGAAGAATGTCTCATCGGGGAAATCTTCATTCAGAGGCAGGAGGTCTTCCTTTCTGACCAAGCGGCTCAGATGGTCGGCTACCGGGTTTTCTGCTCCTCTCCTATCCTTGATCTTCACATCGAAGTCCTGGAGAAGCAAAATCCACCGAAGTAGCCTCGGTTTTGCGTCCTTCTTGGTCATCAGGTACCGAACAGCTGCATGATCAGAGAAACCAGTTACTTGAGAGCCAATAATGTAAGGACGAAATTTATCAAGCGCAAATACAATAGAAAGAAGTTCTTTTTCCGTTGTCGTGTAATTGCACTGCGCTGGATTAAGCGTCCTGGAGGCATAGTAAATGACACGGCTCTTATTCTCGATCCTCTGACCGAGCACGGCTCCCAAGGCATAGTTGCTGGCGTCGCACATAATTTCGAACGGCAAGTCCCACTGGGGTGGGTGTATGATGGGCGCGCTCGTCAAACTATCCTTGAGCAAATCGAAGGCTTTTCTGCACTCCTCCCCAAAATCAAACGTTACATCCTTCTGAAGGAGGTACGTCATAGGCATGGCAACCTTGGAGAAGTCCTGGATAAACCTGCGATAAAACCCTGCATGGCCAAGAAAAGACCGAACCTCCCTAACATTTGTTGGGTATGGCAGATTAGAGATAACATCGATTTTAGCCTTATCTACCTCTATACCCTTAGCAGAAACCAGATGCCCCAAAACGATACCTTGACTCGCCATAAAATGACATTTTTCAAAATTTAGAACAAGGTTCATCTCAATACATCTTTTCAGGACATGCGATAAATTATCTAAACAGTCATCGAAGGAATTGCCATAAACTGTAAAATCATCCATGAACACTTCAATGCATTTTTCTACAAACTCAGAAAGTATACTCATCATGCATCTCTGAAATGTACCAGGAGCGTTACAAAGCCCAAAAGGCATCCTTCTAAATGCAAATGTGCCAAAGGGGCACATGAACGTTGTTTTCTCTTGGTCTTCTATGGCTATGGGGATTTGGTAAAAGCCAGAGAAACCATCGAGAAAACAAAAGAATGGCTTCCCAGCTAAACGCTCCACCATCTGATCAATAAAAGGAATGGGAAAATGGTCCTTCCTAGTGACCTCATTAAGCTTCCGAAAGTCTATGCACATTCTCCATCCATTTTGAATCCTCTTAGGCACTAATTCATTTTTCTCATTCCTAACCACAGTCATGCCAGTTTTCTTAGGAACAACATGGATAGGACTAACCCATTTACTATCTGAGATAGGATAGATGATACCTGCCTCGAGGAGTTTGAGAATCTCAGAAACCACTACCTCCTTCATCGCGGGGTTGAGCCTCCTTTGGGGCTCTCGTGAAGGTTTCGCTCCATCCTCGAGCAGGATTCTGTGCATGCACGTAGCTGGACTTAGCCCATGTAAATCTGCTAATGTCCATCCAATTGCCAGCTTGTGCTCTTTAAGAACTTCCATTAACTTCCCTTCCTGAACCGGCATAAGGTCTTTTGCTATGATGACCGGCAACGTCTCATCATCCCCCAAATACGCGTATTTGAGATGATCAGGTAAGTCTTTCAACTCCAATTTAGGTGCCTGCAAAGTAGAGGGGAGCATTTTAGCATGATTCTGAACAGTTGCCAAAGAAGAGACAGTTGAATCACAAAGTTCAGACATGGAAGATTCATGCATATCAGATTCATCAAAAAGATCAGTAAAAAATAATGGGTCATCCCCATCTCTATCAGACATGCATTCTTCCTGAACTAACGATTCAATTGTATCTACTTGACAAAGAGAGTGGACGCTCTCATCATGCTCCAACTCACTAGACACATCAACCTCAACAACTTGTCCACGATACTCAACAGATAAAGTGCCCTTATCTACATTTATCTTAGTTTTAGCAGTTTTCATAAAGGGCCTACCTAATAAGATCGACGCAGACGAAGAATCAGAATTTCCATCCATTTTCATAATATAAAAATCCACAGGAAAAATCAGCCCGTTAACATTAACTAATACATCTTCCACTACCCCTAAAGGATGCACGCAAGACCTATCAGCAAGTTGTATAACAACACCGGTTTCCTGTATTTCTTTTAAGTTCAAATCCTGATACACAGAGTGAGGCATAACACTAATGGAGGCTCCTAGATCTAGCATGGCTCTTCTAATTTTCTTACCTCCAATAGTGCAAGGGAGAGAAAACATACCTGGATCGTCGCATTTTTCTGGTAAGTTCTTCGTGATTAAAGCGGAGACATTTTTACTTACCACGACGCGCTCTTTCTCTTTTGTCTTCCTCTTGTTGGTGCATAACTCCTTCAGGAACTTAGCGTACCTTGGGATTTGCTTGATGGCATCCAACAGAGGGATGTTGATCTCTACTTTCTTGAATGTGTTTAAGAACTCCTCCTCGTAGTTTTCCTTGGGCGGTCTCGCTAACCTGCTAGGAAAAGGGGCCTTAGGCACATAAAATCTAGTGCACGTAGGATCGAAATTTACCCCATGCCACCGTGGTTCGGGATTTTCTGTCTGTGGCTCGACATGGCCATGATCGACTTCCACTGGCGGGATACTAGTGGGAAGCTGCTTCCCACTTCTCAAAGTGATGGCACTAGCGCTCTCCGCGTTCTTATGCTCCATCACTGTCACCTTTTTAGCCATCTGAGACACTTCCTTGCCCAGATCTTGCACTAACATTCCAAAACCGTCCATTCTTTCCCGAGTGTCCTTCTGAAATTCCCGAGTGTCCTCCGGAAATTTCCGGTTAGCTGAAACAAAATCTTGCAAAATATTTTCAATAAAATTACCTTAAAATGATGTCTGAGCTTGCACAGAAGCTTGAGAAACATTTTCCGCTAACCGGATCATCGCATTGCCTAATTCTGACACTCGAGCATTAAGCGCGTTTAACTCAACTGAGAAACGGTCTTGCTCACCCCCTTTACCTGCGTAATGGTGCAAATTCTCAGCCATATTTGAGATCCGCTGTCTTGCTTCTTCAGGTGTTTTATCCATGAGTGAACCTCCACTGGCGGCATCGATAAACTGCCGAACACGTGGGAGCAAGCCATCACAAAAATACTAAATGAGGAGTTGATCTGTTATTTGATGGTTAGGACAACTCTCGCACAAACGATTAAACCTTTCCCAACAGTCATAAAGGTTCTCTCCTTCCGCTTGCAAGATACCGCATATTTGCTTCCTGAGAGAGGCAACCTTGGGAGGCGGAAAATACTTCGCATAAAACGCTCCCTGCAGATCTTCCCAAGAAGTGATGGACCCAGTCGGTAGGTAATGCATCCAATCTCTCGCCTTCTCTTTCAGAGTGAAAGGGAAAGCCTTGAGATGGAGTTGATCTGCAGTGATGTCGTCGGTCCTGAATGCCGAACACACCATCTGGAATGCCTTGAGGTGTCTGACGGGATCCTCATCTGTATTACCACAAAAAGAAGGTAATAAGTTAATCAGACCAGCTTTAAGTTCAAAATTACCTGCAGCTACCGGATACAAGATACTCGATGTGTTCCGGCCTAGCTCAGATGATGCAAGCTCCCTCATGGTTCTTTGATGCTCATAATTACCCCCGACCTCCATCTTAGCGCTTCTTTTGAATTTTCAAAGAATGACTGCGCTCCAAAAACTCAAACAAAACGCGTAAAATAATACAAAAGAATTAAACTGTACAAAAAGAAATAAAGAATTTTTTTTTTTTAAAACCAACAAACTTAACTTAACTAAACTAAATTAATTAAGTCCCCGGCAACGGCGCCAATTTTGGTAGAGCACTTTATGTGGTACTCCAAATTCAAGCTGTCGAGGCTTGCCAAAATACAATTTATAAACCCGAGTACACCGAGCTATTTGTAGCTAAGTGGCAACGGGGTCGATCCACAGGGAAATAAGAAATTCAATCTAACTAAGTCTAATTTGCTAGGAATAAAAGAATGCACAAATTAAAGAATGGTAATTTGGTTTTGGGGGAAGGGAGCTCCTAATAATGCTACCGGAAAATTAAATGACAACGTGCAAAAATTAAACGGTTGTGCTCAACTTCGAGAAATGGAATTGCTCGTTATGGATGTTCGGATCATTGATACAATTAACGCGTTAGCCATGTTCATGTACACAATTCATTTAGTTATTCCTAACTCAAATGACCCAA
>JAPQWQ010000189.1:3240000-3285000 GCA_028017165.1 Herpetospermum pedunculosum
GGACGGAGGAGAAAGAACGAATCCCTGAAATAACGGAATTTAACAGAAAAAGATCAGTCAACTTACGGTTTTAGCTTGAAACATTGCGGTTTCAGCAATGTTTCCGCAATGCTGCCGCAATGCTTACTTTTCATTCTTTTACTTCGGTTTTCAATCATTTTCTTTCCTTTTGTACATAAGTCCTAATTTAGCTACCTTCTTCTAATTCTCATATTTAAGCATAGGTTTAAGCTAAATCCTATCAAAAACACCTAAGAGTGAACATCTTTCTAAGATAATTAAGTCCTAAAAAGGCCACTTTTGGAGACGTAACACACCCCCAAACTTAAGGTTTTGCTCGTCCTCGAGCAATCTAAGGACTTTCGTAGGCTGCTGTTTTACTATCTTTAACCACTTACTGACTCCCCTACATTCTTATCTATAGCAGTGCTGTCCTGTGACACACTTCTAAGTTTACAACTATCCTTTAATATTGCTTCTTCTGACTTCGCACGCCTAATACTTCTGCTGTTTCATTAACTCACTACAACTGATCTACTTGCTTTTATCACATCGTGCATCTATCCCTAAGGTTTCAAACTCTACCTAGCTTTACCCCAGACTCAGTACATGCTTCTAGCTTTTATTTTTAATTTACCTAGGATTCCTTAGAGTGATGCCAGTCTTAGTATTAACGGTGACAGTAGTACTTTTAGAGAGCAACCTAAACCCTGACATCACTACATTGGACATACATTCATCTCCCTAAACAACCCTACAAGCTACAACTTTGTGCTTAGCTAATTGAGGATCAGAGTTCTTTTTATTCAGGACATCTAAGCCACAAAGTTGCAACTCCTAGGTATACATTCTTCTTCCCTACTTCTTCCTTTTTCTTTCTTACTTTGGTGGAGCCTCTCCTTTGGTTGCCTTTTGATGCAACGCCACTTGTGGGTTACACACTTGGCACTGATTACTCAGCAACCTAAGAGAGACACCCCTCTTTATTCCATTTTTCATTTTTTTTTAGCTCATTTTTTTTCAAAGGGGAAGAAGAATGCTTATGCTTAAAAGGAGAGAGGAATCTTCCTAGGCCTAGGGTGGCCTCCCCCAAACATAAACTACTCATTGTCCCCAATGAGTGTCTGAGGTGGCACACCCCCAAACTTGTCCTAGAAGCATCTAGTCTAAGGTAAAACAAAGAGAATCTAAAAGCCCTAGGCATAGACAGATCATTCTAAAAGAAAATATCACAGCAGCAGAAAATTGAAAAAATAGGCAGGTAAGGACTTAAAGCTATGCATGCTGAGCATTTTTAAGAGGGTAATTTAAACTATCAAAGGTGTCCTATGACACTCATCCAGCATGCTTTTAGATAAGCTATATAAGGTAGTTAAGATAGCAGCAAAAGTCAGAAATTAAACAGACCCAGCCTAGCTACATAGTCACTCAAAAACATGCATTTACTCATAAAAATTGCAAATTCCGCAATTATTTCGCAATAGATACAGGGCAGATATATCAGTGATCAAGGCCCCTATGCATGCTTTTTCCAGTCATTCAAGCTATACTAACATGAAAATAAATTAATCTACCTACTCAGCTACCATCAGACTATACTAAACAAATTTAAAACTTAAAACTAAAGGACTAAAACAGATCAAAACATTAACTCAAAACAGCATAATTCACATGGGAAAAATAAAAACAGCAGTTTGATTTTTTTTCTTTGTTTATTCTAAGGGAACAGCAATACTCCCTTTAGTGCTCCTCAAACTAGCACTCAGAGATCTTCCTCATCATCATTCCTTCTTGGTCTTGGAGGCACCCATGGAGATAGTAGGTTTGTGGGAAAGTCAGGGAAGATGCATCCCAGTTGGTCAGCAACCTCTTTGTCCCTTGCCTGTGCGTATGTGGCCCATTGAGCCATCCGCTTCTGTAGATCCATCAAGCACGCCATGGACAGCGACTGAGCAGCAGCCAAACTATCCAGCTCGAATTCCATGTTCCCCTTCCTTCTCAGCCTCAAGCCTGTAGGCAGCTCCAAGTGGCCTGTGTAAGTGGTGGGCGGAATTTTGAATATCCGCTTAATCTCAAGCTGTCGAGGCTTGCCAAAATACGATTTATAATGCCTATGACCAAGGCTTTGCAGCCAGTGGCAACAGGGTCGATCCAAGGAATAGGAAGAATGAATTTACTAGTGAAATTGAGATTTAATTGATTAATTGGTAACGGGGGGGGTTTTATCATGCAAGAGAATTAATAAGAAAGTTAACGAAAGAAAGAAATAATATGAAGAGAATGTGTGCACGGCTTGGGAATCTAGGGATCAATTGTTAGACAACATTCAGCTTATCATTTAACGCTAATAACATGGAATACAGTTTATCAAGCACGCGGACGACTACCAGAGAAGCCCCAAAGTAGCCGACTCCATGGATTTTAATTAGACCACACAGTTCTAATTACACGTTATCTAAGCTCACATTAAGATGATCAGTCCTAAGATGAATTTAGACAGTCACTAGCTAACCGCGACGAACATTCGAGCGTGAATTCTAAATGCTAGTAGGTTGCCCGCAAACGCCGTATGCAACCAACAATTATCCTACCCGACCCGATACTTCGATTTAGTTCTATTTACCTGTGTTACTTAGTCGAGCAGTGAGAGGCACGACATCGCTACTCTTTAACATACACAACATGCGAAACTACCCGAGTGTCAATCAACGTATTTTAGCATGCGCGTTGGATTAAGCAAGGTAAACAGATGCTAATAATCAGATTCCAATATGCAAAATTATACTCAGATTATCAAAGCATGAGTGTCTAACAAAATCCCCCTAAACAAATCCCAAACCGTCACCCTTACCTTAGCCGCTCATGGCGCGGTGCGTCAATCCCGCTCCAACCACGGCCATGGAAGGATCCGTCTAAATATTACAATGGAAAGTGGAGCTCACAAGCATGCCAACAATGGTGGAGCTCCACGGAAAATAGAGAGAAAATGGGGAAGAAGAAGACCAAAATCGCCGGAATCGGTTGAGAGATGAAGAAGATAGAGATTTCCAAAATGTGCCGAAAAATCGTCTTTTAGCTACTGCCTTCGTCGTAGCGTCGAGACGCTAGGCCAGCGTCTCGACGCTGTGCCCTAAGTTTTCCGCGCGCGCGCTCGCGATGGCGTCGCGACGCAAGGCCAGCGTCGCGACGCTGCCCCGATAAATTTCCTGCGCGCGCCTCCTCCGGAGCGTCTCGACGCCAAGCAGGGTCTCGACGCCAGGGCAGCGTCGAGCTAGCGTCTCGACGCTATCACTCGACGCTTGCTCTCGGGTTTTTCCAGCGTCGAGCCAGCGTCTCGACGCTAGAGCTCGACGCTGGCTCTCGGGTTTGGGGCTGAAACTTTGCCTCTCCAAGGCTGTTTTGGCCCGTTTCTTCACGGAACAAGTTCCCCTCTTCCCGATGCATTCCCGGGGCGCTAAAACTCCACTTTCAGCTCTCGAACATGCCCAACGGACGCACGAGCTCTTTGCCGCTTTTCTCCTACAAAAGAGATATATTTAATCAATTGAAAGCGGACTTTAGCTATAATTAGGACGTATTTAATAGCTCCAAAATGGAGTTATCAAACACCCCCAACTTAAACATTGCTAGTCCTCGAGCAAGCACTACAAAGACATTGACTCTAAGGACGCGTTTACATATATTCTAACTCAAGCCTCCATGCATATTGAAATTTAAACACGAGTATAATCATGGAAGCATTTTCTTCATGTGTTAACTAGGACATATCAAAAATTAACTCTTGCCCCCTAACGTGTGTGTGTGCTAGACAACCACTCCTAAACTCACGTAAACTCGGAAAACCAACATGCAACGCACATCCCGTTTTCCCCCTACTTCTAGCGTTTAAGAACAGCTACACTTGACTTACACGAGAAAGAGAAGCAAATTAAGAGACCTAATTATTTTCTCATTCATTTTCTTTCTTTTCAAAAGTACTTTGTACTCTTTTATTTTGGGTTCTTTGAACCAACCTTTCATTTCTTTTTCTTTCCTACTCGAGCTGCCTAACACGTCAAACTTTGGCCAAAGCTTCACGTTTTTAAGGACTGACGCTCACTTCTTTTAAGCGCTATAAGAAGAAGGAGCGCCTCGAGAGGAATTTTCTACCAACATGCTTTTCTATATTTTTTTTTTACATTAGGCTAAGCACATGCTTTCTCAATTAACTAACTACTAACTCTCATGCAACAAGCTACCTATGGGTGCCTTTCGGGGTGACAACGAGAATTAGCTAAACATGCGATAAACCAAGCTTACGGAATCTAGGGAGAAGTTGCTAAGTGCGCGATAAGTGCAAGGGAGCAACAGAAAAAATTTTAAAATTTTTGACATGAACCTAATAAACACAAAACTCATGCAAAAACTCGATTATGAACATGCTCATATTTCCAACATGCATTTCCTAGGCTATCACAGTCAGAAAACAGTAAACAGAGTCCCAAGCACTTCAATATCTTTGCAACACTGCTCAACAAACTACACATGCACATCCATCGGACTACTCCACCCCCAACTTCAAAATTTGGCATTGTCCTCAATGCCAACCAGTCAGATGCAACAAAGTAAAAGGGAAGAAGAAATACACTTCCCTGACTCATGGTGAAGCTGGCGAGGGCGAGGAAGCGGCGCACGAACCCATCAGAGCCCAAAATTGCCTTCTCTTCCTTGATTCCTACAAAAAAAACAGTAAGCTAATTAAAACTAAATTAGTCTAAAAAGCAATAAAACTACACTAAAGCATAAAAACAGTTCAACACTCGGGTGCCTCCGAGAAGCGCAGAATTTTTAAAGTCGGCTGCTCGACTGTATTCTCTCAACAGACTCATCCATAGTCTGTAGGTGCGGGGGACGATCCATACTTGTCCTTGGCCACACCTTTTCTACCATTCACCTGAAAAATATTTTGCACTCTTCGTGCCTCGGGCACGTGAATATAAGAAGTGTTAGTGCAAAAACCAGCAGTGTCATCAAACAAATTCAAATCAGAAATTTTAACAGAGACATGGGAACCATCCCTCAAGCGCGAGGGTATACTCCCATTCTCATCATGCTCACAAACAGAGACATTTCCAGCAGATTTTCCAAATAAAGAGAACTCATGCAAAGTATCATCAAACTCCAGAGAAACAACGCCCTTAAACACATCAATTTTGACCCTAGCGGTCTTAAGAAAGGGACGTCCTAACAACATGGAGGACGAAGCATGCGATGAGTTTTCATTCATATCTAAAACAAGGAAATCAGCGGGAAACGTCATATTCCCAACTCTAACTAAAACATCCTCTACCTTCCCCCTAGGACATATGCTTGACCCATTAGCCAACTGAACAGAAACATTACACTCATGCATTTCATTTAAATTCAGTTCACGAAACAGTGCATAAGACATAACATTTACAGAGGCTCCTAGGTCTAACATGGCATTATGAACAATTTTACTACCTATAGTGCAAGGGATAGTAAAAGTACCTGGATCGTTGCACTTTGCAGGCAACGTACCTGGGAGTATGGCAGAGACGTTTTCTTTCTTTTTCTCAGTCCCTCTGGACTTCCTTTTCGTAGTGCACCAGCTCCTTAGGAATTTTGCATATTTGGGCACTTGACTGACTGCCTCTAGGAGCGGGATATTTACCATCACCTTTTGGAAGGTTCGCAGGACCTCCTCATCATCAGATTCCAAAGTAGGCTTCGCAAGCCTACTCGGGAATGGTGCTCTGGCAACATCCTCAGGTACACTGACCTTCTCATCTTTTTTCACATTCTGAATCTCAGGAGCAATCGGGGCGGACTCGTTCAAGCTGTCCGTGGCTTCCTTCGCAGCTCTGGTGGAAAGTGACTTCCCACTGCGCAGCTGAATGGCACTCACGTTTTCACATGAGTTTACTGTAGTTTGGGAAGGAAGCTTCCCCGAGCTCTTGCTCTCAATCTTACTAATAGACACCGCCATCTGTGTCAGCTGCTTGTTCAAATTCTGCAGCTCTGCCTTGTGAGAATTAAGCTCCTCTCGAGCTTCTTTCTGAAACTGGCTGGTGCTAGTCACGATGGTCCTTACCATCTCTTCAAGTGAGCTGGAGGAGCTCGAGGCTTGAGCCTGGGTGGAAGAATTAGGCCTATCCTGAGACTGGCCTTGGAAACGAGTTTGTCCTTCCCTATTCCCATAGCTGAAATTAGGATTGTCGCGCCAACCGGGGTTGTAAGTGTTTGCATATGGGTCGTACTTCCTCGGGTTGGAAGCGTACCCCCCGATAGCGTTGACCTCCGCATCCTCAAGGTGTCCTCCAACTATTTTCTTAAGCATATTTCCTATCTCGGCCACCTGGGCCCTCATTTCAGTCATCTCGTGGCTCTGAGCCACGCTGTGCACTTGGCCTTGTCCCCGAATACCGAATTGCTGCGAGTTGGTGGCCATGTTTGCAATCAACTGCTTGGCCTCAACTGGGGTCTTGTCAATCAGTGCCCCTCCACTCGCTGCATCGATCATCTGCCGGTCATGGGGTGTCATCCCCTCATAAAAGTACTGGATCAATAACTGATCGGCAATCTGATGATGTGGGAAGCTCGCGCACAGGCGCCAGAAGCGTTCCCAGTATTCGTGCAGGGACTCACCTACATCCTGGGTGATCCCATATATCCTCTTCCGCAGAGTAGTGGCTAAGGACGCGGGAAAGTATTTCTCCAAAAATACCCGCTTCATATCCTGCCACGTGGTGATGGATCCGGAGGGCAAATAGTATAGCCAATCCTTGGCCTTGTCTTTGAGCGTGAAGGGGAATGCCCTCATATTCAGTTGCTCCTCCGTGACCCCTGCGGGCTTCATCCCCGCGCAGACCCAATGGAACTCCATCAGATGTTTGTTCGCGTCCTCACCTGCGTTTCCATGGAAAGAAGGTAACTGGTGAATTAAACCAGATTTCAACTCGAAGTTACCTGCTACCACGGGGTAGTTAATGCACAAAGGCTGCAGGTTCAGGTCTGGCGCTGCCAGTTGCTTAAGCGTCCGCGGCGCTTCACCTTGCGCCATCTCGTCAAATAAGAAGGGATTGCCTTCTTCCTCCTCAATCGGTCTTTGCCCCTCCCGGGCTTCTCTACGTAACCGCCGCTCCTCTCTGTCAATCTCAGGGATAAACTGCAATCTACCCTCAGAGGAACGGGTCATACACAAACAAAAATTCCAAACATACAATATACAAACAAGAAAAAAATTTCAGTCAACCATCAATATATCAAATTCAAACTTCAATCATAAATTCAATCAATTGCCTATTCCCCGGCAACGGCGCCAATTTTGGTGGGCGGAATTTTGAATATCCGCTTAATCTCAAGCTGTCGAGGCTTGCCAAAATACGATTTATAATGCCTATGACCAAGGCTTTGCAGCCAGTGGCAACAGGGTCGATCCAAGGAATAGGAAGAATGAATTTACTAGTGAAATTGGGATTTAATTGATTAATTGGTAACGGGGGGGGGGGGGGGGGGGGGGGGTTTATCATGCAAGAGAATTAATAAGAAAGTTAACGAAAGAAAGAAATAATATGAAGAGAATGTGTGCACGGCTTGGGAATCTAGGGATCAATTGTTAGACAACATTCAGCTTATCATTTAACGCTAATAACATGGAATACAGTTTATCAAGCACGCGGACGACTACCAGAGAAGCCCCAAAGTAGCCGACTCCATGGATTTTAATTAGACCACACAGTTCTAATTACACGTTATCTAAGCTCACATTAAGATGATCAGTCCTAAGATGAATTTAGACAGTCACTAGCTAACCGCGACGAACATTCGAGCGTGAATTCTAAATGCTAGTAGGTTGCCCGCAAACGCCGTATGCAACCAACAATTATCCTACCCGACCCGATACTTCGATTTAGTTCTATTTACCTGTGTTACTTAGTCGAGCAGTGAGAGGCACGGCATCGCTACTCTTTAACATACACAACATGCGAAACTACCCGAGTGTCAATCAACGTATTTTAGCATGCGCGTTGGATTAAGCAAGGTAAACAGATGCTAATAATCAGATTCCAATATGCAAAATTATACTCAGATTATCAAAGCATGAGTGTCTAACAAAATCCCCCTAAACAAATCCCAAACCGTCACCCTTACCTTAGCCGCTCATGGCGCGGTGCGTCAATCCCGCTCCAACCACGGCCATGGAAGGATCCGTCTAAATATTACAATGGAAAGTGGAGCTCACAAGCATGCCAACAATGGCGGAGCTCCACGGAAAATAGAGAGAAAATGGGGAAGAAGAAGACCAAAATCGCCGGAATCGGTTGAGAGATGAAGAAGATAGAGATTTCCAAAATGTGCCGAAAAATCGTCTTTTAGCTACTGCCTTCGTCGTAGCGTCGAGACGCTAGGCCAGCGTCTCGACGCTGTGCCCTAAGTTTTCCGCGCGCGCGCTCGCGATGGCGTCGCGACGCAAGGCCAGCGTCGCGACGCTGCCCCGATAAATTTCCTGCGCGCGCCTCCTCCGGAGCGTCTCGACGCCAAGCAGGGTCTCGACGCCAGGGCAGCGTCGAGCTAGCGTCTCGACGCTATCACTCGACGCTTGCTCTCGGGTTTTTCCAGCGTCGAGCCAGCGTCTCGACGCTATAGCTCGACGCTGGCTCTCGGGTTTGGGGCTGAAACTTTGCCTCTCCAAGGCTGTTTTGGCCCGTTTCTTCACGGAACAAGTTCCCCTCTTCCCGATGCATTCCCGGGGCGCTAAAACTCCACTTTAAGCTCTCGAACATGCCCAACGGACGCACGAGCTCTTTGCCGCTTTTCTCCTACAAAAGAGATATATTTAATCAATTGAAAGCGGACTTTAGCTATAATTAGGACGTATTTAATAGCTCCAAAATGGAGTTATCAGTAAGTCATCTGCTGTTCCATTCGCTCAATGGGGACCCCTGCGCGTAAACAAAGTTTAGTAATAGTATTAGGGAAGAACAATGGACCCTTACCCTTCTTGGCGCAGTCAGCAATGGAAGCTGCAATGACTTGCCCACGTTGATTGTGAGACCTCGCATAATTGCATAAACCAGCAGCGATCTGCTCTGGTTGATTGTGGTCTCATGGGTCACGGGGGACAGCTTCCTCCGCACGAAGGAAAACCACACAGCCGCCTTGGCTGTGAGGTTGGCACTCATGAGAGTGTGCCTCCCATTGCGCGATACTGTCCATGATGCTTCAGGCTGGCCAATGATCCGAATTGCCTCCTCCAAGACAGCTTCTGTAGGCTCATCAACGATCCTTGAGTAATCAGTGTGTTTCTGGCCCTTGAGGCCGTAGGCTTCGTTGATTGCCTTCGCTGAGAAGTCTACCTCGACTCCTCTGACCACAGACAGGCCCTCCTCAGAATTCCTCAAATTGGCGTAGAAGTCATACACCATACTTGAGTAAGCTGGATTGGGTGGTCTGCACAACTCCTCCCAACCGTGATTCGTGATTCCTGCGCGCAAGAACTACGGCAGGTCAGCAGGTCTGTCGATGAATCCCTTCTCGTGCAGCAGCTCTCTTTTCCTCAGCTCAATGCCTCTAGACTCAGCGTCTGAAGACACGTACCTCACTGATTGAGGCTCATCTTTAGGGTAAAGCTTGGCTTTCCCTTTGTCTTTCGGTTTGGCTGACTCAGCAACCTCAATCTTGAGTTTCTTCAGCGATGGCTCAGCACTCTCCTTCTCTGATGAAGGCGCCCTCTTGGCTTTCTTTTTCTTTGACTTCTTGGACCGTTTGGCCTTGACAATCTTGGCGGCCTTCTTCTTCTTCAACCTCGCCTTGGTTGTGATCTGCTGGAGGCAAGCCCCCAGTGTTTCGTCCATCGAGTCACTCTTCTGCACAGGGCTCTCAAGGCTGGCTTCCCTCAAAGGAGAGAAGACCTCTTCTTCTTCAACTTCCCCACTCCCCTGCGTCGATTCTTGGTACTCCCCATATGGGAATTCAGGGTCAGGTTGTGGGGAAGTGGGTGATGCTGCAGGGCTCTCTTCTGGTGTGGATATGTGTTCAGAACTCTGCGGCGATGGAGGAAGATCAGGGCTCTGTGCTGGCGGAGATGGTGAAGAGCTCTGTTTTGGTGACTCGTGTGACCGAGGATCACTTTCTTGACTCTCCACAGAGGGAGTCTTTTCCTTGCTTGCTTCTTCGGCCACCGCCATACTCCATTTGCGTTTCTTGGGTGTGCCTGCTGGTTCAGAGGGTCCAGCAGGTATCTCCGTGACAACCTTCCACTTCTTCTTGCGGATTGGCAGTTTGGGGAGTCGTTCAGTCCGCGCAGCCTCAGCGTCTGCAAGGGCAAGAGGTGCATCCCTCGCAGCAGTTTAAGCGTCGTCAGCCCTCTTCTTGGACGCAGACCGTTCAGCTCTTGTTAGCACCATCGTTGAATTTGTGGAATCTGGAAAGAAGAATTGCAGATGAAGAGGGAGAGAGTTTTCTTGGAGTTCAGATGATTGGGAAATCGTACAGATCAGCGCGCGTCTTAACGGATATAAGTAATGATGAAATCCCAACGGCTCTATTTTTGCGGATTCTACAAATCCAGCGCAATTCTAGTGACCGTTGGAGATTTTCTGCGTTTAAATGCCAATCTTTGCTCAACCGAATCTTTGATTTGGCCCAATATCTCCTTGATTTTTTTATCTTGATTTCATCTCCTTGATTCCCTCTATCGATTCCGTGCAAAAATAAATAAAATCGACATCAAATACTTAATTAAAATCACACAAAAATATACACAAACAGTAACCGGAAAATCGCAAAAAAAATAAACTAAGGCATGAGCCTCATATGAACGAGCACAGCAATCACTCGTCCTCTCTCGTTCTTGTTTTCACGTTTCAGACAAAAGGAAGGCCGAGAGAGTCTTCACATCTCCTTCCTCATAGTAGTGCTTCAATCTTGCACCATTAACCATGAATGGTTGTCCTTGCTGCAGGTTCTTTATCTCGATGGCACCATGAACAAACACATTAGTAATTACAAATGGACCTGACCATCTAGACTTAAGTTTGCCTGGAAATAATTTCAATCGTGAGTTAAATAATAAGACAGGCTGGCCTTTCTTGAAGTCCTTAATCCTAAGTCTACTGTCGTGCCAAATCTTGGTCTTTTCCTTATACATTTTGGCATTTTCATAAGACATATGCCTAAGCTCATCAAGCTCATGTAATTGCAAAGACCGCAATGTTCCCGCATCAGTCACGCAGTAATTCAACTCTTTTAGGGCCCAAAATGCTTTAATTTCTAACTCGAATGGCAAGTGACATGCTTTGCCATAAACAAGTCTATAAGGAGACATACCTAGAGGTGTCTTATATGCAGTTCTATACGCCCAAAGTGCATCCTCGAGTTTAAATGACCAGTCTTTCCTATTGAGTTTGACCACTTTTTCAAGTATGTTTTTAATCTCCCTATTTGAAATTTCAGCTTGGCCATTCGAATGTGGGTGATAAGGGGTGGCTACCCTATGTCTAATGTTATACTTGGCCAACACCCTCTCCATAGCCTTATTAATGAAATGTGTCCCCTCATCACTAATTATAGCACGAGGTGTCCCAAATCTAGTAAAAATATGTCTATGCAAGAATCTTATGACTGTTTTTGCATCATTGTTTGGACATGCTATAGCCTCTACCCACTTAGATACGTAGTCTACTGCTACAAGGATGTAAAGGTTACCTGATGAAGGAGGAAATGGCCCCATGAAATCAATGCCCCACACATCAAAGAGCTCCAACTCTAAGATGTAAGTGAGAGGCATCTCATCCTTTCGACTTAGATTACCTGTTCTCTGGCATTCATCACAGCTGTGTGCATAGTTGTGGGCATCCTTGAAGATCGTTGGCCAATAGTAGCCACTCTGGAACACCTTTGCAGCTGTCCTTTGACCACCAAAATGTCCACCATAAGGTGCTGTATGGCAGTGCTGCAGCACAGACTTCGCCTCAGCAGCTGAAACACACTTCCTCAGCAGACCATCAGCACATGTCTTGTAAAGTGTGGGATCATCCCATATGAACTTCCTTGCTTCATGCAGGAACTTCTTCTTCTCTTGGCCTCCCTTGAAAGTTGGTAGTACCTGTGATGCAAGGAAGTTAGCAATGTCAGCAAACCATGGTTCCTCATCGTTATAAAGATGAGTCAATACAAAGACATGTTCATCAATAAAAGCATCAGAAATTGCGGTTTCTGCAAATTTTTCGCAATTATGCTGCAATCTAGAAAGATGATCCGCAACCACGTTTTCACATCCTTTCTTATCTCTAATGTCCAAATCAAATTCCTGCAGCAATAACACCCATCTAATCAACCTAGGCTTAGCATCAGCCTTCCTCATGAGGTATTTTAAGGCAGAATGGTCAGTGTACACTATTGTCCTAGTGCCTACAATGTAATTTCTAAATTTCTCACAAGCAAACACGACAGCTAGCATCTCTTTTTCAGTAGTTGTATAATTACATTGAGCCTCATTAAGTGTTTTACTAGCATAGTATACAGGGTGTGTTAACTTGTCAATCTTTTGTCCTAACATGACCCCTACAGCATAGTCACTTGCATCACATAACATCTCAAATGGGAGATCCCAATTTGGCCCTACTATGATAGGTGCTGTGACTAGTGCTTCCTTAAGGGTTTTCCAAGCTACTAAACATTCCTTAGAGAAGATGAATGGCCTATTCAGCTCCAGAAGCTCACACAGCGGCTTGGCGATCTTAGAAAAGTTCTTAATGAACCTTCTGTAGAAGCCTGCATGTCCTAAGAAACTTCTAATGGCTTTGACATTCTGAGGTTCTACCAGCTTCTCTATGATCTCTATCTTGGCCCTATCGACCTCCACTCCTGCTCTTGACACTCTATGACCTAGGACAATCCCTTCATCCACCATGAAGTGGCACTTTTCCCAATTAAGTACTAGGTTAGTCTCCTCACACCTAGCCAGGACTTGCCCTAAATTCTCTAGACAGTTTGTAAATGAGTCCCTAAAGACTGAGAAATCATCCATGAATATTTCTATCATGGATTCATCCAAATCAGAGAAGATTGCCAACATGCACCTTTGGAATGTTGCCGGTGCATTGCATAAGCCAAAAGGCATTCTGCGAAAGGCAAATGTTCCAAAGGGGCAAGTGAAGGTAGTCTTCTCTTGGTCTTTGGGGTCTATAGTGATCTGGTTATACCCTGAATAACCGTCTAAGAAACAGTAATAAGCCCTACCAGCTATTCTATCTAACATTTGGTCAATGAATGGTAGAGGGAAGTGGTCTTTCTTAGTTTCCTTATTTAGTTTCCTATAATCCATACATACTCTCCATCCTGTGACAGTCCTAGTTGGAATCAGTTCATTGTTCTCATTGACTACCACAGTCATCCCCCCCTTCTTAGGTACACATTGTATAGGGCTCACCCACTGACTACTAGCTATGGGGAAGATCACACCAGCATCTAACCATTTTATTATTTCCTTTTTAACTACCTCTTTCATAGAGGGATTCAGCCTACGTTGGTGATCTACCCTAGGTGTATGCTCTTCCTCTAATATAATCTTATGCATGCAATAAGAAGGGCTAATGCCTCTAATGTCAGCAATAGTCCATGCAATAGCCTTCCTATGTTGCTTAAGTAATAAAATCAGTTCAACCTCATGCTTTTCACTTAATTTAGAAGAAATAATCACAGGCAAAGTATCATTACTTCCTAGATATGCATACTTGAGGTGAGTGGGTAGAGGTTTCAATTCTAAAACAGGTGGATGCTCAATGGATGGTTTTAAAGGATCTAAGGATCTATCAGTTAAGTCATTATTTATACATACATGCTGTGTTTTATCTACAGGTATATCCATTATTTCAGATACATTCAAATCAGCTACATCTAATTGTACATATTCATTAGCATGTTTAGTTAATAATACATGCTCCAATTGTTCTTCCATTAACGAATCTACAACGTCCATGCTACCACAAGATTCATGGTCAGAGGGGTACCTTAAGGCTTTATACACACTAAACTTCACCTCTTCATCATGAACCCTCATAGTGAGCTCACCTTTTTGGACGTCTATCAGGGCCCTACCTGTGGCGAGAAACGGTCTGCCTAATAGGATGGGGACCTCCTTGTCTGCTTCATAATCCAGGATAATGAAATCTGCAAGGAAAATAAACTTGTCAACCTTTACTAGAATATCCTCAATCTTACCTTCAGGGTATGCTATGGATCTGTCTGCTAGTTGTAAAGTGACAGTGGTTGGACGTGCTTCTCCTATTCCTAGCTGGCGGAATAGTGATAGGGGCATGAGGTTTATGCTAGCTCCCAGGTCACAAAGAGCTCTGCCCACGTGCTTGCCTCCTAGCTCTACAGGTAAGGTGAAGGAACCAGGATCCTTCTCCTTCTTGGGTAGCTTGTTCTGGAGTATGGCACTGCACTCCTCAGTGAGATTTACTGTTTCAAACTCACCAATTATTCTCTTGTTAGTGATAATATCCTTCAAAAACTTTACATAAGAGGGCATAGACTGTAAAACTTCTACAAAAGGAATATTAACATGCACTTGTTTAAGAATTTCTAGAAATTTATTAAAGTGCACTTCCTGTTCTTGTTTTTTCTTTAGCCTTCGAGGAAATGGAGGTGGTGGCACATATGCAGGCACTTCAGGTCGCCTTAGGATAGGTGGAGGCCTTGGAATTTCTTCTATCTCCTCTATAATTGGCTCTAGCCTTGCTCCTGGTGTGCTAGTTGATGGTTGACCTTGGTTTGGCAGAGACTCCAGTGGAGCACTAGACTCAGTGTTCTCTACTCTCTTTGGTGCTTCCTTTGTGTTGCTCACCAACGGTCTACCACTTCTAAGTTCAATCGCTTGAACTTGTTCCTTACCATCTCTACTCTCTTGACTGCACCTACTTTTGAGTTCATTGGCTAGTTGCCCTATTTGGTTCTCTAGGCTCCTAAGAGTAGCTTGCTAGCTCTGTAGAGTGGCATCATTCTTGGCTATGTATTCCTTGAGTAAGTTTTCTACAGAAGACCCTACAGGTTGGTTGTAAGGTTTTTGATACATGGATTGGTTATGTTGGGGAGTGAAACCAGGTGTTCCACTCGGTCTTGGTTGGTTAGGAGCTTGGTTAGCATTTTGTTGGCCACCTAATAGCTCCATTTTGGAGCTATAATTATATCCCTAATTCACGTTTATTATTGGCTTAATCTTGTTTATATGTGATTATTGCAGGTGTTCTCGGTAATTCGCCCTCGGGAGCGTTTCGGCGCTTTTCGGGGCTTAATATCGCAATTTAAAGGCCTAAGAACACTTCCCGGGAAGACTCGTGCAAAGGCATGAAGGTTGAGCACTTTTGGGAAATTGAAGGCAAAAATCCATGCATCAACCCGAGAGCTAGCGTCGAGCGACAGCGTCGCGACGCTAGCTCGACGCTGCCCAGCGTCGAGACGCTGCCCTAGCGTCGAGACGCTCCGAAGTCTGAAGCGCTGAATTGAAGAAAAACCCGAGAGCAAGCGTCGAGCGATAGCGTCTCGACGCTGTCGAGCGTCTCGACGCCACCCCGACTGCGCGCGCGCGGATTATTTAGGGCACAGCGTCGAGACGCTGCCCTAGCGTCTCGACGCTACGACGGATTACTTAAGTTTCTATCCGATTTTAGCCGCCATTATCATCTTCTACCTCGAGCTCCGCGCCTGATTTGACGTCCAGCAGCCATTTTCCACCATGGAAGGGGCTAGGAAGCTCGATTTGAAGCCGTCCCACACCACACAAGTCATGAGTGAGTAGATTTACCGTTTTTGACTCGGGATTGTAAAGAATAAATGTAGTTTGAATTCTTGGTAAGGTTGTAGGATTAAATTTTCTGATTTGGTTGGATATTTCATTGAATTGAATTCTACTTCTTAGCTTAATCTATGAGCACGTTTGAATGATTTAGGACTAGGCACCCTTGATTTTGAGCATGTTCATTTGTTAAAGGATTTGATGCCGTGCCTCTCGTTTCCGCCGAGTAACAAGGAATTATGACTCCTTGAGCGTATTGGCGTCCTTGCGCTCTTGGTGCTCGTTCTTCCCGAATTAGGATTCCAAATCGACATACTAATTTCGCGTCCAAATTAGATAGTCGTCACAGTTAGCTTGTTGCTACCGTTCGGTCTTGGGAGAGCGTTGGCCGCCAATGTCCGAACGGTATGCTTGATTAGCACGATTAATTTTGTCTAATTAAATCCATGGAGCATGTCTGAGTTATTTATTAATTTTAGACGAGCTGTGCATTCATTAACTTATACAACCATAATATTCATCAACCTATGACCCAAGAAGCATGCTAAATTTATTCCGATCGTCCCGAGTCGGAAACTCCGTTAGCTAAATTTTCCCGTTTGTTTCGTTCCATCTTAGTTTCTTGGAAACCAACAATTACCCCTTATTTCACTTATATTAATAGTTTGCAAATTTAATTAAGATTAAGTCAGAATACCTTAATTCCCTGTGGATCGACCCCGTTGCTACTATTCTACAAATAGTTTAGTGATTTTGGGCACTTATAAATTTATTTTGGCGGGTCTCGACAACCCGATGATTGGCGATAGTTCAATAATATCGTTACCAAAATTGGCGCCGTTGTCGGGGAACTAAGTGTAATTCTGCCTAATTTAAATTTGATTTGTAAACTTTTGATTTTTGATTTTAAAATTTTGTGTATTCTTTTATTATTTGCAATTTTGATCTGTTTGTTTAAGTGTGCTAGAAGTGCCAAATTTTTATTGAGAAAATGGAGATTGATGATGAGATTGGAGTCCCAAAAACGCTCAGACAGTGGACATCATTTGCCATGGGCCACCAACCTTCTTGTATCTCCTACCCGGAAATTTCAGGTGAGTTTGTGCTTAAATCGGGTTTAATTGACCATTTGCCCTCTTTTTGTGGTGAAGCAGATGAGGATCCTTATAAACATCTCAAGGCTTTTCAAATGACAAGTTCTGCGATGAAGCCAGGCGGCATTACTGAAGATCAGCTCTACCTGAGAGCTTTTCCATTCACCTTGAGAGGTTAAGCTCGAGATTGGCTGCATTACTTGCCATCGGGGATCATTTTCACTTGGGAGAAGTTGCAGAGTCTATTCTTGGAAAGGTACTTCCCAGCTTCAAAAGCCAGAGCCGTGAAAAAAGATATCCGCCAATTCGAGCAAGGAAAGGACGAGGCATTTCACGAATGCTGGGAGAGGTTCATTAAACTCTGTGAGAAATGCCCGAACCACCTGATAGCAGAAGCCGAGCTTATCGAATTCTTCTATGAAGGGTTGCTTCCGCATGACTGCCAGATGCTTGATGCAGCAAGTGGAGGAGCCCTTTGGGAGAAAACACCTGCAGAAGCCAGACAATTGATTTCTAATATGGCTGAGAACCGTCGCCAGTACGGAGGAAGGAACGAGTACGCTAAAATGTCTACCGACATAGCAGAGCTTAAGGAAAGAGTGTCTCAGGTATTTGGTTTAGTTCATACGATGCAGGAAAAATCATCTCAGGTTGTTTCTTCTGTCTCAGGTCAAGCCATTGAAGGCATGTTCAAATCGCTCATGGAAGCTAGCAATGAGACAAGGTCGCAGATAAAATCTCTAAGAGATGAGTTCTCGGAGGTGAAGGAAAGAATGAGCAAGATCGAATCCAAAGCGGAAGGTGTTAGTGCGATAAACCTCAGAAGTGGTAAAGAAGTACCATCCCGTACCACTCCCGAGAGTCCTTCAAAAGATTCAGAGACATCTCCAGATAAGTGTTCTCAAGCACCCTCTGAAACTGTTGTAACTCCTCCTATTATTTCTATGAAGTCTTACACTCCAGTTGCTCCTTTTCCTAGTAGGCTAGCAAGGCCATCTAAGGGAGGTCGAAGACGCAGATGTTCTTGAGACACTGAGAAAGGTTGGGATCAATATACCGCTGCTTGATGCAATTCAGCAAATCCCAAGGTACGCCAAATTTCTGAAGGAAATGTGCACCATGAAGAGGAAGACTAAAAGTGCTGAGAGAGTTGTGGTAAGCAAGAATGTTTCTGCCCTGATAACCGGCCAAGGTATTCCAAACAAGTGTCAGGACCCAGGTATGTTTCTCTTGCCATGTACTATAGGGGATAGAGAAATCGAGCACGCTATGTTAGACTTAGGAGCTTCAATTAATGTTATGTCATACTCAGTCTACAAGAGCCTCGGTTTAGAAGGTATGCAGGAAACTAGTATAATTATCCAGTTAGCTAATAGGTCTTCTATTCGTCCTCTAGGATTCATTGAGGATGTGTTGGTTAAAGTTAAGGATTTGATATTCCCTGCTGATTTTTATGTGATAAAAATGGAAGAAAATACATCCACCACTTCTGTTTTACTTGGTAGACCATTCATGAAAACCGCTAAGACAAAAATTAATGTGCATGATGGTACCTTATCTGTTGAGTATGAAGGGGATGTATTCGAATTTAATGTATTTGATGCCATGAAACAACGTGCTGATGTGCATTCTGTCTGTAAAATTGATCTGATAGATACTTTAGAACAAGAAGAATGCATGACTGTTATTGATGGGGATGACCCACTCGTTTTTACTGAAATTGTTGGCAAAGTTGAAAGTAGTGTTCCCATATTGACTGATTCTTCTGAACAACCTACTTTTGCTTTAGAGACATGTGAAAAGCCAACTAAAATATTACCATCTCTTTTGCAGGCTCCCAAGTTGGAATTGAAGGAGTTGCCGGGTCATCTCAAGTACGTGTACTTGGGTGAGGTGGAGACACTCCCGGTAATTATTTCCAAGGAGCTTACCTCGGAGCAAGAAGGCGAGTTGATCGAGGTTTTGAAAAAGAACAAAAGAGCCATGGGATGGACATTGGCAGACTTGCACGGGTTGAGTCCAGTGCTGTGCATGCACAAGATTCGGCTGGATGAGGGAGCAAAACCATCCCGAGAGCCTCAACGAAGACTGAACCCTGCAATGAAAGAGGTAGTGTTGTCTGAGATACACAAACTCCTGGATGCAGGTATTATCTTTCCCATTTCTGATAGCCAAGGGGTTAGCCCTATTCATGTTGTACCTAAAAAGACGGGCATAACTGTTATTAGAAATGATAAGGGGGAGTTAGTACCTAAGAGAGTACAAAATGGGTGGAGAATGTGTATTGATTTTAGAAAGCTGAACGATGTGACTAAGAAGGACCACTTTCCTATTCCCTTCATAGATCAAATGGTGGAGCGTTTAGCTGGGAAACCATTCTTCTGTTTTCTTGATGGTTTTTCTGGGTTTTATCAAATTCCCATAGCCCAGGAAGACCAAGAAAAGACTACTTTTACTTGTCCATTCGGAACTTACGCATATAGGAGAATGCCCTTTGGGCTTTGTAATGCTCCAGGGACTTTTCAGCGATGCATGATGAGCATATTTTCTGAATTTGTAGAAAAATGCATCGAAGTCTTTATGGATGATTTTACTGTATATGGAAGTTCATTTAAAGATTGCCAGTTTAACTTGTCTAGAGTCATGGAAAGATGCATCGAAACTAATCTTGTTTTAAATTTTGAAAAGTGTCATTTCATGGCCAGTCAGGGCATAGTATTGGGTCACGTTGTGTCTGCTAAGGGGATAGAGGTTGATAAAGCTAAAATTGATGTCATATCTGATTTACCTTACCCCACGAATCTTCGGGAAGTACGTTCTTTTCTTGGTCACGCAGGTTTTTACCGCAGGTTCATTAAAGACTTCTCGAAGATAGTGACTCCGATGACAAGCTTGCTGAAAAAGGATGTTCCATTCTGTTTTGACAAACAGTACAAGCTTGCCTTCGATGTTCTGAAAAAGTGCTTGACCAACGCACCCATCATTCATCCACCGCAGTGGGGGACTCCATTCGAGATTATGTGCGACGCAAGCAATTATGTCGTAGGCGCTGTGTTGGGCCAGAGGATAGACATGAAGAGCCATGTGATTTATTATGCCTCTAGGACGCTCAATTCCGCGCAGATCGGTTACACAACAACAGAAAAGGAGATGCTTTCCATAGTTTTCGCTCTTGATAAATTTCGGCCATATATTCTTGGATCTAAAGTAATTGTTTTTTCTGATCATGCAGCAGTTCGATACTTGATGAACAAGAAAGACTCGAAGCCTAGATTGCTCAGATGGGTATTATTACTCCAGGAGTTCGACGTCTCTGTTCTGGACAGAAAAGGATCAGAAAATACAGTTGCTGACCACTTGAGCCGTATTGTGCGTAATGAGGACGATTTGCCTCTGAATGACGAATTCCCTGATGAAGTTCTTTTCCAGGTGAGTGTGGAGACACCATGGTACGCCGACATTGTCAATTACTTGGTCACAGGTACGTTCCCATTCGACTTTTCATATAACCAAAGAGCTAAGCTGAAAAGTGAAGCCAAGACGTATGTTTGGGAAGAGCCCATTTTATGGAAATTTTGTGCTGACTAGGTAATTAGGAAGTGCGTCCCTAAGTCTGAACATAGGTCCATCCTTACCTTTTGCCATGAATTTGCATGTGGGGGACACTTTGGGCAAAATAGGACTGCGAGAAAAATTTTAGATTGCGGGTTTTTCTGGCCATCACTGTTTAAGGACTGTTATGAGTTTTGTAAATCTTGTGATCAGTGTAAGAGAAAAGGGACCATCACTAGTAGGAATGAAATGCTCCAAAACCCCATTCTAACTTGTGAAATTTTCGAGGTTTGGGGTATGGACTTTATGGGACCCTTTCCCCCTTCATTTGGTTTTGTCTATATCTTATTGGCTGTGGACTACGTGTCTAAATGGGTGGAAGCTAAAGCCACCAAGGTTGATACCGCTAATGTTGTTTCCAGTTTTGTCAAATCTAACATTTTTAGCAGGTATGGAGTTCCGCGAGCCATCATAAGTGACCAGGGGAGCCACTTATGCAACAAAACAATCCAAGCCTTGATGAGGAAGTATGGGGTCAATCACAAAATCTCTACCCCGTATCATCCTCAGACCAATGGCCAAGCAGAAGTCTCCAATCGAGAGGTGAAGAGCATCCTCGAGAAAACAGTAAGTCCAGGAAGGAAGGATTGGAGCCTCAGGCTGGACGACGCTTTGTGGGCCTACTGTACGGCTTACAAAACCCCCATAGGGATGTCTCCCTACCGGATGGTTTATGGTAAAGCCTGTCATCTCCCCGTGGAGATCGAACACAAAGCTTAATGGGCCGTGAAGAAGTGCAACATGGACTTTGACTTGGCGGGCGAAGAAAGACTCCTCAAATTGCAAGAACTGGAGGAGCTTCGCCTAGATGCATATGAGAACTCGAAGACCTACAAGGAAAAGACCAAAATGTTCCACGACAGACGAGTCGTCAGAAAACACTTCGAAGTTGGTCAGAAGGTCTTACTGTTCAACTCCCGCCTGAAGTTCATGCCAGGTAAACTTCGTTCCAGGTGGCTTGGTCCTTTCATTATCACTGATGTTCATCACTATGGTGCAGTCAAGATTCAGAGCCTGGATACTGAAAAAGAATACACGGTGAATGGCCAGCGATTAAAGATCTTTCATGAGGGAATGTCAGAGGACTTCGACGATCATGCTTACTTGAAAGAGCCTGATTATGAGAAAGGATAAATTGAGTTTTGGTAAAGTCGAGTGATAGCTCCAAAATAGAGCTATCTTAATGTCCCTAATTCTAGCTAAAACCATGACATATATTGATTAAAATGCTTTCTTATAGGTGATTTCATGGTGAAGAGCTCGGGAAGTCCATTGATGATTTTCGGGGCTAAAAAGGTCATTTAAGATGTTTCGGGAAGTGTTCGGGTCAAAACGATAGGCCGAACGGAGCTCGGGAGCCAAAACGACCCAAAAGTGGGCTAAGAGCCGAGAGGGCAGCGCCCAAGCGCCGGCGCCCAGCGCCCAGGCGCCCAACGAACGCAGCACGCGCGCGCGCCCGCGCGCGCCGCTCGCAAGCACCGCACGCCCGCGCCCAGACGGCCAGACGCGCGCGCCGCCTCGCCTCGCACCCGCGCGCCCGCCCGCTCCGCCTTGCCCATGTCCGCGCGCGCCCTCGCCCGTGTCCGCCTCGCCCGCGCGCCCGTCATTGAAAATCCGCGTGCACCCCAGCGTCTAGACGCTAGCTCGACGCTGCCCCGACAATTCCCCAAGATAGACGTGCATCAGCGTCGAGCGCGCGTCTCAACGCTCGCTCAACGCCGACAGCGTCGAGACGCTGGCCGAGCGTCTCGACGCCCCGAAGTCTGAAGCGTGATTCTGGAGTTCCACCCGAGAGCAAGCGTCGAGCGCAAGCGTCTCGACGCTCGCTCGACGCCGCGCGCGCGTCTCGACGCCGCCCCGCGCGCGCGCAGCAGCCAACTTAGGGCACAGCGTCGAGACGCTGGCCTAGCGTCTCGACGCTCCGAGCTTAAAAAGCGTGAAACCGCGTTTTTCAGCCTCATTCTTTCATCCTCCTTCTTCCTCAAGCTTCTCCTCTCGGTTCCAAGGCGTTTTTCCGCCATTTTTGTACTTCTTCTCCTTCTTGTGCATGATTCCAAGCTCTTCCATGGGGGATTGGATTAATCCAACCTCCATGGAAGGCTAAACCGAGGTTAGTGCTTGATTTAGAGTTTTGGTTTGTAAGTTTTGGATGTTTGGGGAGATTTTCCCCTTTGTGAATGTTGAGAAATTAGTTTGATTAATGCATCTCTTGCTTGTTCTTCATCAAAATCTAGCATGTGTAGCTAAATTAGATTGACGCTCTAATTCTTATGCATGATAGAGGGCTAAAGGTTGGGACGTATAATTGCCTATACCGCTAGGTAGCACGGGTCTAAGCTTGGCTAATTAGTTCGGCCCAAAGTGACATTGGTAAACTGAGTTAATTAACGTTTTCATGTTAGGCTTAAGGCAAGAGAGAAATCGGTTTAGTCTTAGGAAAAGGCCGTCGCAATGTTCCCGTCACTAGCACGTAATCAATTTAGGGGTCGCTACCTTGGATAGATTATTGGCTAAGTTTAATTAGAATTGCACGCTTCTAATTAATTCCTTGGGTCATTTGAGTTAGGAATAACTAAATGAATTGTGTGCATGAATTAGCTAACGCGTAAACCGTATCAATGATCCGAACATCCATAACGAGCAACTCCATTTCTCGAAGTTAAGCACAACCGTTTAAATCTTGCACTTTGTCATTTAATTTTCCGTTAGCATAATTAGGAGCTCCCTTCCCCTAAAACCAAATTACCATTCTTTAATTTGTGCATTCTTTTATTTCTAGCAAATTAGACTTAGTTAGATTGAATTTCTTATTTCCCTGTGGATCGACCCCGTTGCCACTTAGCTACAAATAGCTCGGTGTATTCGGGTTTATAAATTGTATTTTGGCAAGCCTCGACAGCTTGAATTTGGAGTACCCCAAAAGTACCTCTACCAAAATTGGCGCCGTTGCCGGGGAATTAATTAATTTAGTTTAGTTAAGTTTAGTTTGTTGGTTTTAAAAATTTTCTTTACTTTTTGTACAGTTTAATTCTTTTGTATTATTTTACGCGTTTTTGTTTGAGTTTTTGAGCGCAGTTATTCTTTGAAAATTCAAAAGAAGCGCCAAGATGGAGGTCGTGGGTAATATTGAACATCAAAGAACCATGAGGGAGCTTGCATCATCTGAGTTAGGCCGGAACACATCGAGTATCTCGCATCCGGTAGCTACAGGTAATTTTGAACTTACAGCTGGTCTGATTAACTTATTACCCTCTTTTTGTGGTAATACAGATGAGGATCCCGTCAGACACCTCAAGGCATTCCAGATGATGTGTGCGTCATTCAGAACCGATGACATCACTGCGGATCAACTCCATCTCAGGACCTTTCCCTTCACCTTGAAGGAGAAGGCGAGAGATTGGATACTTTACCTACCGACCGGGTCCATCACTTCTTGGGCTGAGCTGCAGGGAGCGTTTTATGCGAAATATTTTCCACCTCCTAAAGTCGCCGCCCTTAGAAGAATGATTAATAGAATTGAGCAAAGAGAAAAGGAGACCGTTCTTGAGTGTTGGGAGAGATTTGGTCGGTTGTGTGAGGATTGTCCCAACCACCAAGTGTCTGACCAACGCCTAATTCTGAATTTCTACGAGGGTCTCTTACCGCCAAACCGACAGTTAGTTGATGTCGCCAGTGGCGGTTCGCTCATGGATAAGACACCCGCTGAAGCTAGAGTTTTAATTTCCAACTTGGCTAGAAGCTTGGAGCGGAGTCGAGACGGAAGCGAGGAGCAAGCTCGCTTGAGAAAGGACGTGGATGAGCTTAAGGCTCAGCTTTTTGAGGTAAGTAAAGCTGTTCTCGCTTTACAGGATGACTTTCTTAAATCCCAATCTTCTGTTTCAGGTAGACCCGCTGAGGACATGCTTAAAGCTATAATTGCGGTAGTTTCCAAATCACAGCAAGACACCTTGGACAAGCTCGATAACGTTGGAACTCAGATGCAAGATGTGGTTAAGGAAATGTCCCTTGCGACCGAGAAGATAAATAGGATGGAAAAGCAGGAAGCTGAGAATGCTAGTGCCATCGCCCTGAGAAGTGGGAAGCAGCTTCCCACGAGTACCCCGCCAGTGGAAGTCGATTATGGCCACGTCGAGCCACAGACAGAAAATCCCGAACCACGGTGGCATGGGGTAAATTTCGATCCTACATGTACTAGAGTTTATGTGCCTAAGGCTCCTTTTCCTAGCAGGTTAGCGAGACCGCCTAAGGAGGACTACGAGAAGGAGTTCCTGGACACATTCAAGAAAGTAGAGATCAACATCCCTCTGTTGGACGCTCTGAAGGAAATTCCGAGGTACGCCAAGTTCCTCAGGAAAATTTGCACCAACCAGAGGAAGACAAAGGAGAGTGAACGCGTCGTGGTAAGTGAGAACGTCTCTGCTGTGATCACAAAGAGCTTACCGGTTAAATGCGGCGATCCAGGTATGTTCTCTCTCCCTTGTAAGATTGGAGGTATGCATATTAGAAGAGAAATGCTAGATCTAGGAGCCTCCATTAGTGTTATGCCGTACTCCATTTATCAGAAACTGAAACTGAAAGGAATGACTAAAACAGGAACAATTATTCAACTTGCTGATAGAACTTCTGTGCATCCTTTAGGAATTATTGAAGATGTGTTAGTGCAAGTTAATGAATTAATTTTTCCTGTTGACTTTTATGTTCTGAAAATGGATGAAAATTATTCCTCTTCGCATGCTTCGATCTTATTAGGTAGGCCCTTTATGAAAACTGCTAAAACTAAAATTAATGTGGATAAGGGCATATTATCTGTTGAGTATGGCGGAGAGGTTGTTGAGATGCATTTGCCCGATGTAGAAGAGCATGTTGATGATGTCTTCTCTCTTTGTCAAGTAGACACTTTTGAATCTGTAACTCATAAAGAATGCATGACTGTTGAGGATGGGGATGACCCATTATTTTTAACTGAACTTTTTGATGATCATGAGTTGCATGAGCCATCCTTGACTGAATTTTGTGATTCATCTGTTTCTACTTTGACAACTGTTGAGAACCCTGCTAATCTACTTCCTTCCACTTTACCTTGCACTACTGAAAATGAAATGATTAATCAACCCATGCTAGATTTAGAGCCATCGGTTAATGTTGAGTCGCATGCTGTTTTTAAGGAGCCCAAAATGAATGACTTGCATGAATCTGGTTCTATGTTGCAAATGGTTGATAATTCTTATGTGCACCCCTTGGAAAAGGTGGAAGATGTTTTGGGCAAAGTAAATGACCCGTTCTTTCCTGCTGATCCTTATGCTTCTGGAATGCATGAAAATTTCTCTCACGTTTTTGCATCAATTTTATGGGATCAACCTTTTGTTAAACCTGCAAAATTTAAATTTGATGTTGTATGTGCACAAAAGGCACGAGAGAAAGAATTGTTCATGGATTTTCGCAGGAAAGAGATAATTAGGAAGATGGATGGGGCATCTTCCAAGTTCGACTATGGATGAGTCGACAAGAGAATACAGTCGAGCAATCGACTCTAAAAATTTGCGCTTCTCGGAGGCACCTGAGTTTGAACTGTATTTATGTTGTTTATCGCTTTGCTTTTGTTTTTATTTTTGCTTTTGAGTTGTTGTTTGTTTTCTTGTTTTCCTAGGAGAAAAGGTGGAACAGTCGACGATTCGAGAGCCCATTGGAGGACGTTGGTGCACATCTCCACCCGTCAGCTCCATAAAATTCAGGGGAGGTTTTCTGTTCCCTTAGGATTTTATTGTTTTTATAGTTGAATGCATTGGGGACAATGCATATCTTAAGGTGGGGGGTGGAGTTTGTTGATACATAGAGATGAGACTTCTTAGTAGTTGTCGAGCATATGTGTACTCTGGCTGTTAGATTAGAATCTGAATGCATGTGTCCGATGAGGACGGTCTGTGATTTGCTTGTGAACACTCCGTATTTGCATGATTCGAAAATTTGACGATGTATGCACATTTTGAGCCTATTTTAAAATTTTTCCTGTTATTTCCCTACATTCACTGAGCACATAGCACTCTTATCCTCAGTTCTGTAGGTCTAGACTGATCTTATTTTGTCTGAAACCTTGTTGTCACCCCGAAAGGTACCATTAGGGAGGCTTGATGTGTAGAATTAGTAATGACTCATCTGTTGTATAGCGAAGCTATTACCTAAAATAAAAAAAAAAGTATGCATGAAAAATAAAACCTCTAGAGTTGCTCCTCCTTCTTGTGTTGCCCGTGTAACCAAGGGCGATCGTGTAACCCACGGTTGTCACTGCATGAAAGAGGAACTAATAGAAGTGAGCAATTGTCCTTAAAAACGTGAAGCTAAAATTTAGTTTGACGTGTTAGGCTCTCTTGGAGAAAAATAAATAAAAAAAGTTGTTCAAAAGAAAAGAAAATGGGTACAAAGTACTCAAAGAAAAGAATAAAAATTAGGCCTTATGTTTTGTTGCTATTCCTATCACTAAAAGCCGTTAGACTGTTCTTATCGCCATAAGTAGGGGGAAAACGAGTTATAGGACTGTATAAGGTTGTTCCGGGCTTGCGTGAGCTAGGTTGAGAGGTGCTAAGCACACACACACGTAAGGGAATAGGAGTTTAAATTTTGAAATGATTTCAACGTTTGCATGCTTTTGATGGTTTCGAATTTACTACAAGTACCTTGTTTCACAAGCATTGAGATTAGAGTCCAAGCATGCATTTAATTCTTTGGAGATTATTTAGAGTATACCTTGCTCGAGGACTAGCAAGTTTTAGGTCGGGGGTATTTTGATAGCTCCAAAATAGAGCTATCTTAATGTCCCTAATTCTAGCTAAAACCATGACATATATTGATTAAAATGCTTTCTTATAGGTGATTTCATGGTGAAGAGCTCGGGAAGTCCATTGATGATTTTCGGGGCTAAAAAGGTCATTTAAGATGTTTCGGGAAGTGTTCGGGTCAAAACGATAGGCTGAACGGAGCTCGGGAGCCAAAACGACCCAAAAGTGGGCTAAGAGCCGAGAGGGCAGCGCCCAAGCGCCGGCGCCCAGCGCCCAGGCGCCCAACGAACGCAGCACGCGCGCGCCGCTCGCAAGCACCGCAAGCACCGCACGCCCGCGCCCAGACGGCCAGACGCGCGCGCCCGCCCGCTCCGCCTTGGCCATGTCCGCGCGCGCCCGCGCGCCCTCGCCCGTGTCCGCCTCGCCCGCGCGCCCGTCATCGAAAATCCGCGTGCGCTCCAGCGTCTAGACGCTAGCTCGACGCTGCCCCGACAATTCCCCAAGATAGACGTGCATCAGCGTCGAGCGCGCGTCTCAACGCTCGCTCAACGCCGACAGCGTCGAGACGCTGGCCGAGCGTCTCGACGCCCCGAAGTCTGAAGCGTGATTCTGGAGTTCCACCCGAGTGCAAGCGTCGAGCGCAAGCGTCGAGCGCAAGCGTCTCGACGCTCGCTCGACGCCGCGCGCGCGTCTCGACGCCGCCCCGCGCGCGCGCAGCAGCCAACTTAGGGCACAGCGTCGAGACGCTGGCCTAGCGTCTCGACGCTCCGAGCTTAAAAAGCGTGAAACCGAGTTTTTCAGCCTCATTCTTTCATCCTCCTTCTTCCTCAAGCTTCTCCTCTCGGTTCCAAGGCGTTTTTCCGCCATTTTTGTACTTCTTCTCCTTCCTGTGCATGATTCCAAGCTCTTCCATGGGGGATTGGATTAATCCAACCTCCATGGAAGGCTAAACCGAGGTTAGTGCTTGATTTAGAGTTTTGGTTTGTAAGTTTTGGATGTTTGGGGAGATTTTCCCCTTTGTGAATGTTGAGAAATTAGTTTGATTAATGCATCTCTTGCTTGTTCTTCATCAAAATCTAGCATGTGTAGCTAAATTAGATTGACGCTCTAATTCTTATGCATGATAGAGGGCTAAAGGTTGGGACGTATAATTGCCTATACCGCTAGGTAGCACGGGTCTAAGCATGGCTAATTAGTTCGGCCCAAAGTGACATTGGTAAACTGAGTTAATTAACGTTTTCATGTTAGGCTTAAGGCAAGAGAGAAATCGGTTTAGTCTTAGGAAAAGGCCGTCGCAATGTTCCCGTCACTAGCACGTAATCAATTTAGGGGTCGCTACCTTGGATAGATTATTGGCTAAGTTTAATTAGAATTGCACGCTTCTAATTAATTCCTTGGGTCATTTGAGTTAGGAATAACTAAATGAATTGTGTGCATGAATTAGCTAACGCGTAAACCGTATCAATGATCCGAACATCCATAACGAGCAACTCCATTTCTCGAAGTTAAGCACAACCGTTTAAATCTTGCACTTTGTCATTTAATTTTCCGTTAGCATAATTAGGAGCTCCCTTCCCCCAAAACCAAATTACCATTCTTTAATTTGTGCATTCTTTTATTTCTAGCAAATTAGACTTAGTTAGATTGAATTTCTTATTTCCCTGTGGATCGACCCCGTTGCCACTTAGCTACAAATAGCTCGGTGTATTCGGGTTTATAAATTGTATTTTGGCAAGCCTCGACAGCTTGAATTTGGAGTACCCCAAAAGTACCTCTACCATCGAGCAATCGACTCTAAAAATTTGCGCTACTCGGAGGCACCCGAGCTTGAACTGTACATGCTTTTTGTTTACTTACCGTCTTTAGGATTAGTTTAGATTTCTACTCTGATGTTGTGAATTTTCAGGTGAAACAATGGCTCATCCTTGCGGTTTATTGGCTAAGGTTAAAGCACACTCTCCAACCCTCTAAGTCACAATTCAGGGAAGGTTTTCTTTCCTTTTGTTTTGACTGTGCATATTTGGTCCAATGAGGACATTGTCAATTTCTAAGTTGGGGGTGGTGGGTTGTGCCTTATAAAGGATTGTCGAGCTTTGTTGTGGAATCCTGATTAACTTGTTGAGCTATGGAGAAAGCATGCTTGTCCGATTATGAAATTCTGTGATGTACTGTTAAAGCCTTCGTATGTGTGTTTGTTGTGAAATTCAGCATAATTGCATATGTTAAGGCCGTTTTGAAAAAAAATTTCAAGTTATTTCCCTGTTTAAGCTTCGCATGTTAGCACTCTATCTTGGATCTGTGGGTTTAAGGTAGCTCTGTTTGTTTTGAAATTCGTTGTCACCTCGAAAGGCAACCTTAGGATGGGGTAAGATTCGCTCTTGTTTGTAATCCATGCGCTTAAAATGTTAATATGATCTTTAGGCTAAAAGAAAAGGAACGCATATTTCATAAAAAGAGTAAGATTAATCTCATGAGGCGTTCCTCCTTCTTGAGTTGCCTTAGTAGCCAGGGGCGGTCGTGTAACCCACGGTCGCCACTGCATGAAAAGGATGCACAAAGAAGTGACTGCTAGTCCTTAAAAATGTGAATTTTGCCCGTAGTCAGATGCACTGTGCAATGAAATTGCAGGCAAGCTGAAACGAAAGTAAGATTGACATGTTAGGCACTCATGAAGATCAAAGGAAATGAGAGAAAAGATGCCTTGCGTTATATTACTTGCATAGACGATGAACTGCCCCTAGACTGTTCTGTTAAGCCATAAGTAGGGGGAAAGCGAAGTTTTAGGATAGATAGAGCTGTTCTAAGCCTGTTGAAATCTAAGATCGAGGAGCTAAGTCCGAAGCATAAATAGGGAAGGATCTTTAAATTTTTCGAATTGTTCTTAACTCATGCATGCGTGCAGCTGTTTCCTTCAAATGCAAATGCCCTGTCTTTTCCAATACTAAGAATCGAGTCCCTAGCATGTATTCTCGTTTTATTTGATTAATCAGAATTCCACCTTGCTCGAGGTCTAGCAAGATTTAAGTTGGGGGTGTTTGGTAGCTCCATTTTGGAGCTATAATTATATCCCTAATTCACGTTTATTATTGGCTTAATCTTGTTTATATGTGATTATTGCAGGTGTTCTCGGTAATTCGCCCTCGGGAGCGTTTCGGCGCTTTTCGGGGCTTAATATCGCAATTTAAAGGCCTAAGAACACTTCCCAGGAAGACCCGTGCAAAGGCATGAAGGTTGAGCACTTTTGGGAAATTGAAGGCAAAAATCCATGCATCAACCCGAGAGCTAGCGTCGAGCGACAGCGTCGCGACGCTAGCTCGACGCTGCCCAGCGTCGAGACGCTGCCCTAGCGTCTCGACGCTCCGAAGTCTGAAGCGCTGAATTGAAGAAAAACCCGAGAGCAAGCGTCGAGCGATAGCGTCTCGACGCTCGCTCGACGCCGACAGCGTCTCGACGCTGTCGAGCGTCTCGACGCCACCCCGACTGCGCGCGCGCGGATTATTTAGGGCGCAGCGTCGAGACGCTGCCCTAGCGTCTCGACGCTACGACGGATTACTTAAGTTTCTGTCCGATTTTAGCCGCCATTATCATCTTCTACCTCGAGCTCCGCGCCTGATTTGACGTCCAGCAGCCATTTTCCACCATGGGAGGGGCTAGGAAGCTCGATTTGAAGCCGTCCCACACCACACAAGTCATGAGTGAGTAGATTTACCGTTTTTGACTCGGGATTGTAAAGAATAAATGTAGTTTGAATTCTTGGTAAGGTTGTAGGATTAAATTTTCTGATTTGGTTGGATATTTCATTGAATTGAATTCTACTTCTTAGCTTAATCTATGAGCACGTTTGAATGATTTAGGACTAGGCACCGTTGATTTTGAGCATGTTCATTTGTTAAAGGATTTGATGCCGTGCCTCTCGTTTCCGCCGAGTAACAAGGAATTATGACTCCTTGAGCGTATTGGCGTCCTTGCGCTCTTGGTGCTCGTTCTTCCCGAATTAGGATTCCAAATCGACATACTAATTTCGCGTCCAAATTAGATAGTCGTCACAGTTAGCTTGTTGCTACCGTTCGGTCTTGGGAGAGCGTTGGCCGCCAATGTCCGAACGGTATGCTTGATTAGCACGATTAATTTTGTCTAATTAAATCCATGGAGCATGTCTGAGTTATTTATTAATTTTAGACGAGCTGTGCATTCATTAACTTATACAACCATAATATTCATCAACCTATGACCCAAGAAGCATGCTAAATTTATTCCGATCGTCCCGAGTCGGAAACTCCGTTAGCTAAATTTTCCCGTTTGTTTCGTTCCATCTTAGTTTCTTGGAAACCAACAATTACCCCTTATTTCACTTATATTAATAGTTTGCAAATTTAATTAAGATTAAGTCAGAATACCTTAATTCCCTGTGGATCGACCCCGTTGCTACTATTCTACAAATAGTTTAGTGATTTCGGGCACTTATAAATTTATTTTGGCGGGTCTCGACAACCCGATGATTGGCGATAGTTCAATAATATCGTTACCACCACCCCATGATAGGTTTGGGTGGTTCCTCCAACCAGGGTTGTAAGTATTAGAATAGGGGTTGTTCCTAGGCTGCTGTTGGCTTCCAACGTAGCAGACTGAGGCTGGATTCCCAGGGCAGTATTCGTACAGGTGCCCTTCCCCACAGAATCCACATACAAGTGTCTCACCTTGACTTGGTTGGGTGCCCATTGACATGGCTGTGGCGGTGTTGACACTAGTTTGGAGATTGGCTTGAGCCATCTGTTTTACTAGGTTGGTCAGGGCGCTTATTTGACAACTCATAGCATTGAGTGTGTCCTTGTCTTGAGCCCTACTTGGCTCTATTGGATCATCTGACCACCTACAATGTGATGCTGAGATCTTCTCCAAGATCTCATAGGCTTCGTTGTAACTCTTGGACAACATGGAACCTCCAGCAGATGAATTTAAGACTTGCCTAGTGCTGGGGTTGCATCCTTTGAAAAAGACCTCTATTTGGATACACCATGGGATGCCATGGTGTGGACATTTAAGGAGAAGATCTTTGAACCTAGTCCAAGCTTCGTGAAGAGACTCATTCTCAGCTTGTTTGAATTTAACTATGTCATCAGGAAAGGTAGAATTCCTATCAGGTGGGAAGTATTTAACTAGGAATTTCTCCGCCAAGTCTGTCCAATTGCGGACTGATCCAGAGGGTAATGAGTTTAACCACGTCTTTGCTTTGTCCCTCAATGAGTAAGGGAAGAGGTATAGCCTCAAGGCTTCTTGGGAAACTCCAGGGATGATGAAGGTATCACTGACTCCTAGGAAGTTTCTAAGATGGTTGTGGGGATCCTCATTTTCTACTCCAAAGAATTGTCCCACAGTGGACAACATTTGGAACATCACTGGCTTTAACTCGAATGAGTTGGCAGTGATCTCAGGGCGGATTATGTTGGGGTTCAGCTCCCCAGGCATAGGAACTAAGTATGAGAGAATGGCACTATTCTTGTCATTCGCGATTTCGATGGGATTGCGAATGACAGGTACCAGATTTGGAACTATCCCTTCCATTTCTTCTTGAGAGGATTGCGGAAACTCTGCGGTTTCAGCAATTATTTGAGGTAAACGGGGTTGGTTAAAGAGATGTTTCTTGGCTCTATTTCTAGCCCTAAGTAATCTCTCAGGCTCAAGGTTGAACTCTAGATCACTACTTGAAGGCTCACTCATAAACTAACCCAACTAGTACCTGCAAAAGAAATGAAACAGATCAGCTTCAATAGACAATAAACTTGGTGTTTCAAACTTAACAAACTTCGTTGTCACTTAAATAAATCCCCGGCAGCGGCGCCAAAAACTTGTTGCGTGCTCAATGTGTTAAAATAAATAAGCAATAAGAGAGAGAGAGCACTCAGAACATGCAAGCATACATGATCTTATAGCAAGTAGTAAGTATTTTTTCATTCGTTTTCCCACAAAGATTTATTATAAGCTACTCGTGAAGTGTTTTGTTAAGAAAGAATGGATGGATTTGATGGGGTAGAATTGGTTTTAAATTGTCTATTTTCTAAGGAATGTGTAAAGGGTAGCAACATAAACAAGTGCAAATCAAAGTTAAACTCAAATGAAAAGGGAAGAGATTAATAAACGACGATGAACTTAGCTAAACAGAATTTTAAACTTAGCAGAATTGCGGAAGCAGCAATTCTACCGCAATTTTACTAACAGCGAAAGTGTGTAAATTAGAGAAACAAGGGCTACTAACGACTCCTCTATAGGCATTTTCTCACGATTCTCAAGCATTGGATCAACTCACTATGCATCAAACTCACTCAATCTCATGTATCGTCCGATTCCATGCATTAGATTCTTTAGTTTACTCATGTCCAAGTAAGGTCTTAAGCATCTTGTTAAAGCAGAAAGTTATGGTTTGTACTAGGAAAACGCCTATTCCTAGGTCGTTTTCTGGCTACCTTGAAAGGCTAGCATGAGTGTATGACTCTGAACTCTTACTCCTTCCAGAGATTAGGATTTCTTTGGACAAAATGGATGGCCAATCGAAATTGCCCGTGGGATGAAGCTTACATACAATCAATGCTTCGAGAGCTATCCTACATGCTTGATTCACGTTTTTTAGCCTATAGTATTGTCATTAGCATGCCCCTAAGTGGCTTAGTTACTCATGGATGTGGGGAGAACAGAAATGAGAGATGAAATAGACATGCTTAGAAGAGAAATAAACTAAAAACAGCAAGGTAAGTGTTGCGTGCTCAATGTGTTGAAATAATTAGGCAATAAGAGAGATAGAGCACTCAGAACATGCAAGCATACATGATCTTATAGCAAGTAGTAAGTATATTTCATTCGTTTTCCCACAGAGATTTATTTTTAGCTATTCACGAAGTGTATTTGTTAAGAAAGAAGGGGTGGATTTGATGGGGTAGAATTGGTTTTAAATTGTCTATTTCCTATTGAATATGTAGAGGGTAGCAACATAAACTAGAACAAGTCAAAGCTAAACTCAAATGAAAAGAGACGAGATTAATAAATGGAAGCAAAGACAGCTAGACAGAATGGTAACTTAAGCAGAATTGCGGAGACAACAATTTTACCGCAATTATAATAACAGCGAAAGTGTGTAAAATGATGGATTAAGGGCTACTAACGACTATCCTATAGGCTTTTTAATACGATTCTCAAGCACTGGTTCAACTCACTATGCATCAAACTATCTCAATCTCATGTATCGTCCGATTCCATGCATTAGATTCTTTAGTTCACTCAAATCAAAGTAAGGTCTTAAGCATCTTGTTAAAGCAAAAAGATATGGTTTGTACTAGGGAAACGCCTATTCCTAGGCCGTTTCCTGGCTACCTTGAAAGGCTAGCATGATAGTATGACTCTGAACTCTTACTCCTTCTAGAGGTTAGGAGTTCTTTGGACAAAATGGATGGCCAATCGAAATTGCCCGTGGGATGAAGCTTACATACAATCAATGCTTCGAGAGCTATGCTACATGCTTGGTTCACGTTTTTTAGCCTAAAGTGTTGTCATTAGCATGCCCCTAAGTGATTTAGCTACTCATGGATGTAAACAGAACATAAGCAAGAGAAGAAGTAAACATGCTTAGAAGGAAAATATGCTTAAAACAGCAAGGGAAAGCAGTAGAATGCAAAGGCAAGAAACTGTGAAATGAAGAATTGAGATTTGATTATTTGATTGTTTGACTGACAAAGGAAAGCTTTAAAGCAAATAACAGAAAGACAGAACACAACGAAATAGTCTAATCTAGCTACTAGAAAAGAAACAGCAACAAGCCAGAGTTGGAAAATGGAAATGAAGAGCAGAAAACAGTAAAACACGCTTGAATGTCTCCTCGCAACCGCCTCGAATGAAGGATGAGAAAGGTCAGCCTTGCTTGGATGAATCCAATCGGGAGAGAAGAAGAATCTCCTCTCCTTCCTATCAGATTATCGATTCCAACAGCTGAGCTTCGCAAACCAGCAGACGGCAAAGGAAAACAGGAGAAAAGATGGACTGCGAGAAGACTTCTACGCTTTCGGATGATGTTTGAACCCTCGACTTTGACCCCTATTTATAGTAATCTGCAGGTGCATTTGGGCCAAGGAGAACCATCAATCTTCAACGTCGTACTTCAGAATGGATGGAGGAGAAAGAACGAATCCCTGAAATAACGGAAATTAACAGAAAAAGATCAGTCAACTTACGGTTTTCACTTGAAACATTGCGGTGTCCGCAATGTTTTCGCAATGCTGTCTCAATGCAGTTTTTTCATTCTTTTCCTTCGGTTTTCAACCCTTTTCTTTCCTATTGTACATAAGTCCTAATTTAGCTACCTTCTTCTAATTCTCATATTTAAGCATAGGTCTAGGCTAAATGCTATCAAAAACACCTAAGAGTGAACATATTTCTAAGCTAATTAAGTCCTAAAAAGGTCACTTTTGGAGACGTAACACACCCCCAAACTTAAGGTTTTGCTTGTCCTCGAGCAATCTAAGGACTTTCCTAGGTTGCTGTTTCTTCTTCTTTAACCACTTACTGACTCCCCTATATTCTCATCTATAGCAGTGCTGTCCTGTGACACACTTCTGAGCTTAAAACTACCCTCTCATCTAGCTTCTTCTGATTTCGCATGCCTAAAACTCCTACTGCTTTTATTAACTCCCTACAACTGATCTACCTGCTTTTATCATATCATGCCACTATCCCTAAGGTTTCAACTTCTACCTAGCTTTACCCCAGACTCAGTACATGCTTCTAGTTTATATTTATGAGCTACCTAGGATTCCTTAGAGTCATGCCAGTCTTAATATTAACTGTGACAGTAGTGCTTTAAGAGAACAACCTAAACCCTGGCATCACTACATTGGATATACACTCATCTCCCTAAACAACCCTACAAGCTACAACTTTGTGCTTAGCTAATTGAGGATCAGAGTTCTTTTTAAATAGGACATCTAAGCCACAAAGTTGCAACTCCTAGGTATACATTCTTCCTCCCTACTTTTTCCTTTTTTTTTTCTTTCTCAGGTGGAGCCTTTCCTTTGGTTGCCTTTTGATGCAATGCCACTTGTGGGTTACACACTTGGCACTGATTACTCAGCAACCTAAGAGAGACTCCCCTCCTTATTCTATTTTTCATTTTTTTTTTTTTTTAGTTCATTATTTTTGTCAAGGAGAAGAAGAATGCTTATGTTTTAAGGGAGAGAGGAATGTTCCTAGGCCTAGGGTGGCCACCCCCAAACTTCAACTACTCATTGTCCCCAGTGAGTGTCTGAGGTGGCACACCCCCAAACTATCCTAGAAGCATCTAGTCTAAGGTAAAACAAAGAGAATCTAAAAGCCCTAGGCATAGACAGAACATTCTAAAAGAAAATATCACAGCAGCAGGAATTTGAAAAACAGACAGGCAAGGACTTACAGCTATGCATGCTGAGCTATTTAGAGGTTAATTTAAACTATCAAAGGGTGTCCTATGACACTCATCCAGCATGCTTGTAGATAAGCTATATAAGGTAGTCATGATAGCAGCAAATTTATAATTTAAACAGATCACAGCCTAGCTAAACAGACAGTCCAAAACATGCTTTCAGTAATAAAAATTGCGGGTACCGCAATTATTTCGCAATCAAGTCAGGGCAGATATAACAGTGATTAAGGCCCCTAAGCATGCTTTTTCCAGTCATTCAAGCTCTCTAAAAATAAAACAAAACTAACCTACCTAGTTAGCTATCAGCAGACTACACTAAACAATTTAAAAACGTAAAATTAAGCAACTAAAACAGATCAAAATTCTACTAAAAACAGCATAATTCACATGGTCTATCAGAAAGCAGATTTTGTTTTTTTTTCTAAGGGAACAGCAATACTCCCTTCAGTGCAATTCAAACCAGCACTCAAATGTCTTCATCCTCATCAGGTTGTCGTGGTCGTGGAGGCACCCATGGATTCAAGAGATTCGTGGGGAAGTCAGGGAAGATGCACCCAAGTTGGTCTGCAACTTCCTTGTCCCGTGCCTGCGCGTAAGTGGCCCATTGAGCCATCCGCTTCTGCATATCCATCAGGCAAGCCATGGACAGTGACTGATCAGCAGCCAACCTATCCAGTTCGAACTCCATGTTCCCCTTCCTCTTCAGCCTTAAGCCAGCAGGCAGCTCCAAGTGGCCCGTGTAAGCCATCTGCTGCTCCATTCGCTCAATGGGAACCCCTGCAAGCAAACAGAGTTTAGTTATGGTATTAGGGAAAAACAATGGTCCCTTACCTTTCTTGGCGCACTCAGCAATGGCGGCTGACATGATTTCACCTACGTTGACCGTGAGACCTCGCATGATGGCATAGACCAGCAACGATCTGCTCTGGTTGATGGTGGTCTCATGAGTCACGGGGGCAGCTTCCTCCTTACAAATGCAAACCATACAGCCGCCTTAGCTGTGAGGTTGGCACTCATGAGAGTGTGCCTTCCATTGCGTGACACGGTCCAGGATGCTTCAGGCTGGCCAATGGTTCGAATGGCCTCCTCCAAGACTACCTCAGTAGGCTCATCAACGATCCTCGCATAGTCAGTATGTTTTTGGCCCTTGAGGCCATAGGCTTCGTTGATGGCTTTTGCTGAGTAGTCCACTTCTACTCCCCTAACCACAGACAGCCCCTCCTCAGAGTTTCGCAGGTTGGCGTAGAAGTCGTATACCATACTCGTGTAAGCCGGATTGGGTGGCCTGCACAACTCCTCCCAGCTGTGATTCACAATGCCTGCGCGCAAGAATTGCGGCAGGTCAGCAGGTCTGTCGAGGAAGCCCTTCTCGTGCAGCAACTCCCTCTTTCTCAGCTCAATGCCTCTGGACTCAGCGTCAGAGGACACATACCTCACTGACTGAGGTTCATCTTCAGGGTAAAGCTTGGCCTTCCCTTTGTCTGCTGGTTTGGCTGACTCCGCAGCCTCAACCTTGAGTCTCTTGAGCGATGGCTCAGTGCTCTCCTTTTCTGATGAAGGCGCCCTCTTGGCCTTCTTCTTTTTCAGCTTCTTGGACCGCTTGGCCTTGAGAATCTTGGCCTTCTTCTTCTTCTTGAGCTTTGCCTCGATGGTGATCTGCTGGAGGCACGCCCCCAGCGTCTCTTCCATGGAATCATCCTTCTGCGCAGGACTATCAGGATTGGCTTCCCTCAACGGAGAGAAAACCTCTTCTTCCTCACCTTCCCCACTGCCCTGCGTTGATTCTTGGTACTCCCCATATGGGAATTCAGGGTCAGGCCGTGGGGAAGTGTGCGACGGCGTGGTTCTTTGCTCTGCTGTAGGTGTCTGTGCAGAACTCTGTGGTGAAGACGGCTGCTCAGGGCTCTACGCTGGTGGCGATGAGGAGAGCTTAGGGCTCTGCACCGGTGGGGCTGGTGAAAGGCTGCGCTCGGCTGACTCGTGAGATGGCTGGCCCAATTCTTGACTCTCCACAGAGGGAGTATTTTCCTTGATTTCTTCCTCGGCCACCGCCATACTCCATCGTCGCTTCTTGGGTGTACCTGCTGGTTCAGAAGGTCCAGCAGGGATCTCCGTGACGACCTTCCACTTCTTCTTGCGAATCGGTAGTTTGGGAAGGCGTTCAGTTCGCGCGGCGTCAGCCCCAGCCAAGGCAAGCAGTGCTTCCCTCGCAGCCGTTTCAGCTTCATCAGCCCTTTTCTTGGACGCAGATCGTTCGGCCCTTGTTAGCACCATTGTTGAATCTTGGAGATTTGGAGAGAAGAATCAAAGATGAAGAGAAAAGAGCTTTCTTGGAGTTCAGAGAATGGGAGAATCGTACAGATCAACGCGCCTTCTAACGGATATAAAGAAAACGGATAAATCCCAACGGCTATATTTTTGCGGATCCTGCAAATCCAGCGCAATTTTAGGGACCGTTGGAGATTTTTTTCATCTAAATGTCAATCTTTGCTTATCCGTATCTTTTATTTGGCCCAATATTTTCTTGATTTTTAAAGCTGGATTTACTCTCCTTGATTCCCTCTATTGATTCCCTACAAAAAGAAATAAAATCAACATCAAATTCGTAATTAAAATCATACAACAAAACACACAAACGATAACCGGAAAATCGCAAAAAATAAACTAAGGCATGAGCCTCATGTTGACGAGCACAGCAATCACTCGTCCTCTCTCGTTCTTAATTTCATGCTTCAGTCAAGAGGAAGGCCGAGAGAGTCTTCACATCTCCTTCCTCATAGTAGTGCTTCAACCTTGCACCATTAACCATGAATGGTTGTCCTTGCTGCAAGTTCTTTATCTCAATAGCACCATGAACAAACACATTAGTAATCATTAAAGGACCTGACCATCTGGACTTTAGTTTGCCTGGAAATAACCTCAATCGTGAGTTAAATAATAAAACAAGTTGGCCTTTCTCAAAGTCCTTGATCCTAAGTCTACTATCGTGCCAAATCTTGGTCTTTTCCTTATACATTTTGGCATTTTCATAAGACATTTGTCTAAGCTCATCAAGCTCATGTAATTGCAAAGACCGCAACGTTCCCGCATCGGTCACGCAATAATTCAACTCTTTTAGTGCCCAAAATGCCTTAATTTCTAACTCAAATGGAAGATGACAAGCTTTACCATATACAAGTCTGTAAGGAGACATACCTAGGGGTGTCTTATATGCAGTTCTATACGCCCAAAGTGCATCCTCGAGTTTAAATGACCAGTCCTTTCTATTAGGTTTGACCACTTTTCTAGGATGTTCTTAATCTCCCTATTTGAAATTTCAGCCTGACCATTCGAGTGTGGGTGATAAGGAGTGGCTACTCTATGTCTAATGTTATACTTAGCCAACACTTTCTCCATAGCCTTATTAATGAAGTGTGTCCCCTCATCACTAATGACAGCACGAGGTGTCCCAAACCTAGTAAAAATGTGCCTATGCAAGAATTTTATGACTGTTTTAGCATCATTATTAGGACATGCTATGGCCTCTACCCACTTGGATACGTAATCTACTGCTACCAAGATGTAAAGGTTACCTGACGATGGAGGAAATGGCCCCATGAAATCAATGCCCCACACATCAAAGAGCTCCAACTCTAAGATGTAGGTGAGAGGCATCTCATCTTTCCGACTGAGGTTACCTGTTCTTTGGCATTCATCACAGCTGTGGGCATAGTTGTGGGCATCCTTGAAGATCGTTGGCCAATAGTAGCCACTCTGAAATACCTTTGCAGCTGTTCTTTGGCCACCAAAGTGTCCACCATAAGGAGCTGTGTGGCAGTGCTGCAGCATAGACTTCGCCTCAGCAGCTGAAACACACTTCCTTAGCAAGCCGTCAGCACATGTCTTGTAAAGTGTGGGATCATCCCATATGAATTTCCTTGCTTCATGAAGGAACCTCTTCTTCTCTTGTCCTCCCTTGAAAACTGGTAACACCTGTGATGCAAGGAAGTTAGCAATGTCAGCAAACCAAGGTTCCTCATCGTTATCACGATGAGTCAATACAAAGACATGTTCATCAATAAAAGCATCAGAAATTGCGGGTTCCGCAATTTTTTCGCAATTGTGCTGCAATCGAGAAAGGTGATCCGCAACCACATTTTCACTTCCTTTCTTATCTCTAATGTTTAGATCAAACTCTTGCAGCAGCAGTACCCACCTAATCAACCTAGGCTTAGCATCAGCCTTCCTCATAAGGTAGTTTAAAGCAGAATGGTCAGTGTACACAATTGTCCTAGTGCCTACAATATAGTTTCTAAATTTCTCAAAAGCAAACACTACAGCAAGCATCTCTTTCTCAGTAGTTGTATAATTACATTGAGCCTCATTCAGGGTTTTACTAGCATAGTATACAGGGTGTGTTAGCTTGTCAATCTTCTGTCCTAACATAGCCCCTACAGCATAGTCACTAGCATCACATAACATCTCAAATGGGAGATCCCAATCTGGCCCCACTATAATAGGTGCTGTGACTAGTGCTTCCTTAAGGGTTTTCCAAGCTACTAAACATTCCTTAGAGAAGATGAATGGCCTATTTAGCTCTAGAAGCTCACACAGAGGCTTGGCTATCTTAGAAAAGTCCTTAATGAACCTTCTGTAGAAGCCAGCATGCCCTAAGAAACTCCTAATGGCCTTGACATTCTGAGGCTCTACCAACTTCTCTATGATTTCTATTTTTGCCCTGTCAACTTCTACACCTGCCCTTGACACTCTATGACCTAAGACAATCCCTTCATCCACCATGAAGTGACACTTCTCCCAATTAAGGACTAAGTTAGTCTCTTCACATCTAGCTAGGACTTGTCCTAAATTCTCTAGACAGTTGGTAAAGGAATCCCCAAAGACTGAGAAATCATCCATGAATATTTCTATCATGGACTCATCCAAATCAGAAAAGATTGCCAACATGCACCTTTGGAATGTTGCCGGTGCATTGCATAAGCCAAAAGGCATTCTGCGAAAGGCAAATGTTCCAAAAGGGCAAGTAAAGGTAGTCTTTTCTTGGTCTTTGGGGTCTATAGTGATCTGGTTATAACCTGAGTAACCGTCTAAGAAGCAGTAGTAGGCTCTACCAGCTATTCTGTCTAACATTTGGTCAATGAATGGTAGAGGGAAGTGGTCTTTTTTAGTCTCTTTATTTAGCTTCCTATAATCCATGCAAACTCTCCATCCTGTGACAGTCCTAGTTGGAATCAGTTCATTGTTCTCATTGACTACCACAGTCATCCCACCCTTCTTAGGTACACACTGTATAGGGCTCACCCACTGACTACTAGCTATGGGAAAGATCACACCAGCATCTAACCATTTAATTATTTCTTTCTTAACTACCTCTTTCATAGAGGGATTCAGCCTACGTTGATGATCTACTCTAGGTGTGTGCTCTTCCTCTAGTATAATCTTATGCATGCAATAAGAAGGGCTAATGCCTCTAATATCAGCAATAGTCCATGCAATAGCCTTCCTATGTTGCTTAAGTAGTAGAATCAGTTCAACCTCATGCTTTTCACTTAATTTAGAAGAAATAATCACAGGCAAGGTATCATTACTTCCTAAATATGCATACTTGAGGTGTGTGGGCAGTGGTTTTAATTCTAAAGTAGGTGGATGCTCAATGGATGGCTTTAAAGGATTTAAGGATCTATCAGTTAGTTCTATATTCATACATACAGGTTGTGGTTTATCTACAGGCATATCCATTATCTCAGATACATTTAAGTCAGCTACATCTAAGTGTACATATTCATTAGCATGCTTGGTTAGTAATACATGCTCCAATTGTTCTTCCATTAAAGAATCTTCAACGTCCATGCTAGCACAGGATTCAAGGTCAGAGGGGTACCTTAAAGCTTTATACACACTAAATTTCACCTCTTCATCATGAACCCTCATAGTGAGCTCACCTTTTTGGACGTCTATTAGTGCCCTACCTGTGGCTAGAAATGGTCTGCCTAACAGGATGGGGACCTCCTTGTCTGCTTCATAATCCAGGATAATGAAATCTGCAAGGAAAATAAATTTGTCAACTTTCACTAGAATATCCTCAATCTTACCTTCAGGGTATGCAATGGATCTGTCTGCTAGTTGTAAAGTGACAGTGGTTGGACGTGCTTCTCCTATTCCAAGCTGGCGGAATAGTGATAGGGGCATGAGGTTTATGCTGGCGCCCAGGTCACAAAGCGCTCTGCCCACGTGCTTGCCTCCAAGTTCTACAGGTAAGGTGAAGGAACCAGGATCCTTCTCCTTCTTAGGTAGCTTGTTCTGGAGTATGGCACTGCACTCCTCAGTGAGATTGACTGTTTCAAACTCACCAATTATTCTCTTGTTAGTTATAATATCCTTCAAAAACTTTACATAAGAAGGCATAGACTGTAAAACTTCTACAAAAGGAATATTAACATGCACTTGCTTAAGAATTTCTAGAAATTTATTAAAGTGCACTTCCTGTTCTTGTTTTTTCTTTAGCCTTCGAGGATATGGAGGTGGTGGCACATATGCAGGCACTTCTGGTCGCCTCAGGATAGGTGGAGGTCTTGGAATTTCTTCTATCTCCTCTATGATTGGCTCCAGCCTTGTTCCTGATGTGCTTGTTGGTGGAGGACCTTGGTTTGGCAGAGACTCCAGTGGAGCACTAGACTCAGTGTTCTCTACTCGCTTTGGTGTGTCCTTGGTGTTGCTCACCAATGGTCTCCCACTTCTAAGCTCAATTGCTTGAACTTGCTCTTTACCATCTCTCCTTGGCACTTCAGTGTCAGCAGGGAGTCTACCTTGGGGCCTACTCTTGAGTTCATTGGCTAATTGGCCTATTTGGTTCTCTAGGCTCCTAAGAGTAGCTTGCTGGCTCTGTAAAGTGGCATCATTCTTGGCTATGTATTCCTTAAGTAAGTTTTCTACAGAAGACCCTACAGGTTGGTTGTATGGTTTTTGATACATGGATTGGTTATGTTGGGGAGTGAAACCAGGTGTTCCACTCGGTCTAGGTTGGTTAGGAGCTTGGTTAGCATTCTGTTGGCCACCCCATGACAGGTTTGGGTGTTCCTCCAACCAGGGTTGTAAGTATTGGAATAGGGGTTGTTCCTAGGCTGCTGCTGACTTCCAACGTAGCAGACTGAGGCTGGATTCCCAGGGCAGTATTCATACAGGTGCCCTTCCCCACAGAATCCACATATAAGTGCCTCACCTTGACTTGGTTGGGTGCCCATTGACATGGCAGTAGCGGTGTTGACACTTGGTTGGAGATTGGCTTGAGCCATTTGCTTAACTAGGTTGGTCAGGGCATTTATTTGGCTGCTCATTGCACTTAGAGCATCCTTGTCTTGAGCTCTAGTTGGCTCAACTGGATCATCTGACCACCTACGGTGAGATGCTGAGATCTTCTCCAAGATCTCATAGGCTTCGTTGTAACTCTTGGACAACATGGAACCACCAGCAGATGAATTCAAGACTTGTCTAGTGCTGGGATTGCATCCTTTGAAAAAGACCTCTATTTGGATACACCATGGGATGCCATGGTGTGGACATTTAAGAAGTAGATCTTTGAACCTTGTCCAAGCTTCGTGAAGAGACTCATTATCTGCTTGCTTGAATTTAACTATGTCATCACGAAAGGTAGAATTCCTATCAGGTGGGAAGTATTTGACTAGGAATTTCTCAGCTAAATCTGTCCAATTAAGGACAGGTCCAGAGGGTAATGAGTTTAACCACGTTTTGGCTTTGTCCCTCAAAGAGTAAGGGAACAGGTATAGCCTCAAGGCTTCTTGGGAAACTCCAGGGATGATGAATGTATCACTAACTCCTAAGAAGTTTCTAAGATGGTTGTGGGGATCCTCATTTTCCACTCCAAAGAATTGTCCCACAGTGGACAACATTTGGAACATCACTGGCTTTAACTCGAATGAGTTGGCAGTGATCTCAGGACGGATTATGCTGGGGTTCAGCTCCCCAGGCATAGGTACTAAGTATGAGAGAATGGCACTATTCTTGTCATTCGCTATTTCGATGGGATTGCGAGTGACAGGTACCGGATTTGGAACTATTCCAGCCATTTCTTCTTGAAACAATTGCGGAGGAATTGCGGTTCCCGCAATTATTTGAGGTATAGAGGGTTGTTTAAAGAGACGTTTCTTGGCTTTGTTTCTGGCTCTAAATAGTCTCTCGGGCTCAGGATTGAACTCTAGATCACTACTTGAAGGTTCACTCATAAACTAACCCAATAGTACCTGCAAGAGAAATGAAACAGATTAG
>JAPQWQ010000189.1:3290000-3305000 GCA_028017165.1 Herpetospermum pedunculosum
CCCACCCAACAAATGGGCTCATAAAACAATTTTATTTTGGGTGCGCCCTTTAGTCGAACGGGGAGCGATTTGTCGGCCGTCTCATCTCGCTTTGCTTTGGGCAATCTCACCGTGACTCCGCCACCATCTAGGCCATCCTTCCACACGACAAGCGAGCAGAAAAACAACCACGTGCAAGCATCGTCTAGGCAAGCCCACCCTCAACTCAACTCGAAGCAACATTCGACTCTCTCTCCCCGGCCGACAAATGGGCTGATAAATCCATTTTATTTCGAAGGTGACCCCTTTTGTCAAACGGGGAACGATCGCAGGCCGTCTCATCTCGCTTTGCTTTGGGCAAGCTCGCCATGACTCCGCCACCATCTAGGCCGTCCTTCCACACGACAAGCGAGCAGAAAAACAACCACGTGCAAGCATCGTCTAAGCAAGCCCACCCTCAACTCGACTCGAATCAACATCCCACTTTCGTTCCCCGCCCAACAAATGAAATCAAGAAAACATTTTATTTTGAGGTAGGGTGCTCCTTTTTGTCAAACGGGGAACGATAGTAGGCCGTCTCATCTCGCTTTGCTCTGGGCAAGCTCGCCGTGACTCCGCCACCATCTAGGCCGTCCTTCCACACGACAAACGAGTAGAAAAACAACCACGTGCAAGCATCGTCTAAGCAAGCCCACCCTCAACTCGACTCGAATCAACATCCCACTTTCGTTCCCCGCCCGACAAAAAGGAGCGTTTTAAGGTTGTGGGCATATGCTTGGTGGGTGGGAAGTATACAAGCTGCTTGGCAACAGATCAAACACAACGAGGTTCATGTCGCGCGTTCAAGACGCCTTCGGCCCCACCCCACCGTGTCCTTTCCACCACCTTGCAGCCCCTCGCGAAGCAGCACAGCAACATCCCGCACACAACAAGGTTCATGCCGCGCGTTCAAGACGCCTTCGGCCCCACCCCATCGCGCACGTTCTGCCACCACACCACCCGGCATACAAGCAGCACAGCAACATCGCAAGCCCAACAAGGTTCATGCCGCGCGTTCTAGACGCCTTCGGCCCCACCCCATCAAGCCCACTCCGCCACCACGCCGCCCGTCCATTCAAGCAGCACAACAACATCCCGCACACAACAAGGTTCATGCCGCGCGTTCAAGACGCCTTCGGCCCCACCCCATCGCGCACGTTCCGCCGCCACACCACTCCCCCCGGCAAGCAGCACAGCAACATCGCAAGCCCAACAAGGTTCATGCCGCGCGTTCTAGACGCCTTCGGCCCCACCCCATCAAGCCCACTCCGCCACCACGCCGCCCGCCGCCACTGGCGAACGATTAACTTCCCACCGACCAAGCATATGCCCACAACCTAGCATCTCTACGCGGAATCGGACCATCTAAAGGCGACAAGCAACTTGGCAACATCCTGAGCACAACGGGGTTCATGCCGCGCGTTCAAGACGCCTTCGGCGCCCCCCCACCGTGCCCGTTCCGCCGCCACCACATCCGGCCGTCCGATCCCCCCCGCCCACGCCCCAAGAATATGCCACTTCGCGGCACATATGCTTGGGACGGGGGCGGGGATAGGGGGTACCTCGTGCGTTCAGCAGATGCAGACTGAACGCCACCCTATATAGTACATTTTGAGGCCATTTTGGTCTGTCAGGCTTGCATATGAAAAAGTTGAGTCGTCATACGGTCAAAAATTTGAAGTTTGAGATTTTTTGGGGCCATGAACTCGATTGATTCATCATTGGGACATTGAAGGGAGTCTAAAAAAAAAATTCAGAATTTTTGAACCAACAAATTATTTATTATGAATTTTTTAATATTAAATATTAATTAAATCAGGAAAAAAGCTACAGAGGCGCGCGCAGGGGCGTGCGGGTGGGGCTAGAGGCGCGCGCATGGGCGTGCCAGTGGGCCTAGACGCGCGCGCGGGGGGCGTGCCACTGGGGCTAGACGAGCGCGCGGAGGCGTGCCAGTGGGGCTAGACGCGCGCGCGGGGGCGTGCCAGTGGGTCTAGACGCGCGCGCGGGGGCGTGCCAGTGGGGCTAGACGCGCGCGCGGGGGCGTGCCAGTGGGGCTAGACGCGCGCGCGGGGGCGTGCATGTGGGGCTAGGCGCGCGCGCGGTGGCGTGCCGTTGGGGCTAGGCGCGCGCGCGGGGGCGTGCCGTTGGGGCTAGGAGCGCGCGGGGGCGTGCCGTTGGGGCTAGGCGCGCGCGGGGGAGTGCGGGTGGGGCTAGGCTCGCGCGGGGGGGAGGGGGGCGTGCGGGTGGGGCTAGGCGCGCGCGCGGGGGGCAGCAACACTAACCTCCTGGAGGTTTTTGTCATGCACCTAAGTGCCCATGCACACGCCTATGCCATCGGCCTTGGCATGCACGCGAGCACGCGGACTTCCAATCCCGCTCCCACCATGCATCATTCTCGTCAACACGCAAGGCCACACTTATGATTTCTTCCCTACATTAAGTATGACCCTTGATTTTTACCGCTTCCGATAACCAACTCTTAACCCGTATAATCCCTTGCTCACCCAATAAACTCCATGCGCACGAATATTGCCAGGAAAAAAGCTAGAGTTGGCAAAAAAATCTAAAATTTGGTGGGCAACCTTCTTATATGTTTCTTAGTTCCTAGAAATAAATTCACAACAATCCGAGAAATGTACATTAACTTTGGCGCGGAGTGGGGCTGGTGGGCTAGGCGCGCGCGCGGGGGCGTCCTGGTGGGTCTAGGCGCGCGCGGGGGCATGCGGGTGGGGCTAGACGCGCGCGCGGGGGCGTGCGGGTGGGGCTAGACGCGCGCGCGGGGGCGTGCGGGTAGGGCTATGCGCGCGCGGGGGCGTCCTGGTGGGGCTAGACGCGCGCGCGGGGGCGTGCGGGTGGGGCTAGACGCGCGCGTGGGGGCCTGCGGGTGGGGCGTGCTGGTGGGGCTAGGCGCGCGCGCGGGGGGGTCCTGGTCGGGCTAGAAGCCCGCGCGCAAATTGGCTGATGGGGAGACGCGCGCGTGTTAAGTCTCTGAAAGTGACTTATTTAGGACCCATTTAGCTTAAGAATATATACACTTTTAGGTGTTTTTGATAGCATTTAGCCTAAACCTATGCTTAAATATGAGAATAAGAAGAAGGTAGCTAGATTAGGACTTATGCACAATAGGAAAGAAAAGGGTTGAAAACCGAAGGAAAAGAATGAAAAAAACTGCATTGCGACAGCATTGCGAAAACATTGCTGAGGCCGCAATTATTCAAGTGAAAACCGTAAGTTAACTGATCCTTTTCTGTGAATTTCCGTAATTTCAGGGACTCGTTCTTTCTCCTCCATCCATTCTGATATATGACGTTGAAGATTGATGGTTCTCCTTGGCCCAAACGCACCTGCAAACTACTATAAAAGGGGGCCAAAGTCGGAGGTTTGATCATCATCCAAAAGCGTAGAAGCCTTCTCACAGTCCACTTTTTCTCCCTGTTTTCCTTTGCCGTCTATTGGAGTGAGAGTCTCAGCTGTTGGAATCGATAATCTGATAGGAAGGAGAGGAGATTCTTCTTCTCTCTCGATTGGATTCATCCAAGCAAGGCTGACCTTTCATCCCCTTCATTCGAGGCGACTGCAACGAAGCTTTCAAGCGCCATTTTACTGTTTTCTGTCGTTCTTCTTCTAATTTCCAGTTTTGATCATTGTTGTTCCTAGTTTAGTGTTTTAGTTACTGCATTTCGTTGTTGTCTGTCTTTGAATTACTGCCTTTAAGTTTCCTTTGTTCGTTCAAACAGTCAAAGTAATCAAAGTACAATTCTGCATTTCACAGTTTCCACCTTCTGCTGCTACGGTTTTGTCTTGCTGTTTTAAGCACATTTCCCTTCTAAGCATGTCTGTTTCATCTTTTATTTCTGTTCTCTATATATCCATGAGTAGCTAAGTCACTTAGGGGCATGCTAATGACAGGACTATAGGCTAAAAAACGTGAATCAAGTATGTAGGTTAACTCTCGAGTCATTGATTGTGTGTAAGCTTCATCCCACGGGCAATTTCGATTGGCCATCCATTTTGTCCAAAGAACTCCTAACCTCTGGAAGGAGTAAGAGTTCAGAGTCATATAATCATGCTAGCCTTTCAAGGTAATCAGAAAACGACTTAGGAATAAGCGTTTTCCTAGTACAAACTAAACACTCCTGTTTTAACAAGATGCTTAAGACCTTACTTTGAAGTCGAGTAAACTAAAGAATCTAATGCATGGAATCGGACGATACTTGAGATAGAGTGAGTTTGATGTATAGAGAGTTGATCCAATGCTTGAGAATCGTAATAAAATGCCTATAGGATAGTCATTAGTAGCCCTTAATTCACCCATTTACACACTTTCGCTGCTGTTTAATTGCGGAAACATTGCGGTCCCCGCAATTCTGCTAAGTTTTTATTCTGTTTAGCTGTTTTCTTCTTTGTTTATCAATTCCATCTCTTGTCCTTTGAGTCTAATTTCAACTTCCATTCGTTCATGTTGCATTCCTTTACACATTCAGTACAAATTAGATAATTAAAAACCAATTCTACCCCATCAAATTCACCCCATCTTTCTTAACAAATACACTTCGCGAATAGCTAAAAATGAGTCTCTGTGGAAAAAACGAATGAAATATACTTACTACTTGCTGTGAGACCATGTATGCTTGCATGTTCTGAGTGCTCTCTCTACTTCCTTGCTTATTTATCTTTACACATTGAGCACGCAACAAGTTTTTGGCGCCGCTGCCGGGGACTTATTTTAAGTGAAAACGAAGTTTGTTAAGTTTGAAACATCAAGTTATTTTCCATTGAATTTGATCCATCTTCATTTCTTTTTCAGGTACCATTTAGGGTAGTTTATGAATGAGACTCCATCTAGTGATCTAGAGTTCAACCCTGAGCCTGAGAGATTATTTAAAGCTAGAAATAGAGCCAAGAAACGTCTCTTTAAACAAACCCTTTTACCTCCAATCATTGCGGAAACTACAATTCCTCCGCAATTACCTCAAGAAGAAATGGCTGGAGTAAATCAAAACCTGGTGCCTGTCACTCGCAATCCCATTGAAATAGCGAATGACAAGGATAGCGCCATCCTTTCATATTTAGTACCTATGCCTGGGGAGCTGAACCCCAGCATAATCCGTCCTGAAATCACTGCCAACTCATTCGAGTTAAAGCCAGTGATGTTCCAAATGTTGTCCACTGTGGGACAATTCTTTGGAATAGAAAATGAGGACCCCCATAACCACCTTAGGAACTTCTTAGGAGTCAGTGACACATTCCTAATCCCTGGAGTTTCCCAAGAAGCCCTGAGGCTATATCTTTTCCCTTACTCTTTAAGGGACAAAGCCAAAACATGGTTAAATTCTTTACCCTCAGGATCTGTCCTCAATTGGACAGACTTAGCAGAGAAATTCCTAGTCAAATATTTCCCACCAGATAGGAATTCTACCTTTCGTGATGATATCATAAAATTCAAACAAGCTCCAAGTGAGTCCCTTCACGAAGCTTGGACAAGATTCAAAGACCTTCTCATTAAATGTCCACACCATGGCATTCCATGGTGTATCCAAATAGAAGTCTTCTTTAAAGGATGCAACCCCAGCACCAGACAAGTTCTAAATTCATCTGCTGGTGGTTCCATGTTGTCCAAGAGTTACAACGAAGCTTATGAGATCTTGGAGAAGATCTCAACATCTCATTGTAGGTGGTCAGACGATCCAGTAGAGCCAACTAGGGCTCAAGACAAGGATGCTCTAAGCGCCATGAGCACCCAAATAAATGCCCTGACCAACCTAGTTAAGCAAATGGCTCAGGCCAATCTCCAAACCAGTGCCAATACCGCCACAGCCATGTCAATGGGCACCCAACCAAGTCAAGGCGAGGCACCTATCTGTGGATTCTGTGGGGAAGGGCACCCTTATGAATACTGCCCTGGGAATCCATCCTCAGTCTGCTATGTTGGAAGCCAGCAGCAGCCTAGGAATAACCCCTACTCACAAACTTACAACCCTGGTTGGAGAAACCACCCAAACCTGTCATGGGGTGGCCAACAAAACACTAACCAAAATCCTAACCAACCAAGGCCGAGTGGAACACCTGGTTTCACTCCCCAACATAACCAGTCAATGTACCAAAAACCATACAATCAATCTGTAGGATCTTCTGTAGAAAACCTACTCAAGGAATACATAGCTAAGAATGATGCTACTCTTCAAAGCCAGCAAGCTACTCTTAGGAGCCTAGAAAACCAAATAGGGCAACTAGCCAATGAAATCAAAAGTAGGCCCCAAGGTAGACTCCCTGCTGACACCGAGGTACCAAGGAGAGATGGCAAAGAACAAGTTCAAGCAATTGAACTTAGGAGTGGAAGACCATTGGTGAACAACACAAAGGACACACCAAAGAGAGTAGAGAACACTGAGTCTAGTGCTCCACTGGAGTCTCTGCCAAACCAAGGTCCACCACCAACTAGCACATCAGGAGCCAGGTTAGAACCAATTATTGAGGAGGTAGAAGAAATTCCAAGGCCTCCACCTATCCTAAAGCGCCCTGACATACCTGCATATGTGCCACCACCTCCATACCCTCGAAGGCTTAAGAAGAAGCAGGAACAGGAAGTTCATTTTAATAAATTCTTAGAAATTCTTAAGCAAGTGCATGTTAACATTCCTTTTGTAGAGGTTTTACAGTCGATGCCTTCTTATGTAAAGTTTTTGAAGGACATTATTACTAACAAAAAAATAATTGGTGAGTTTGAAACAGTAAACCTCACCGAGGAGTGCAGTGCCATCCTCCAGAACAAGCTGCCCAAGAAGGAGAAGGATCCTGGTTCCTTCACCTTACCTGTAGAACTTGGAGGCAAGCACGTGGGCAGAGCGCTTTGTGACCTGGGCGCCAGCATAAATCTCATGCCCCTGTCCCTATTCCGCCAGTTGGGAATAGGAGAAGCACGTCCAACCACAGTCACTTTACAACTAGCAGACAGATCCATCGCATATCCAGAAGGTAAGATTGAGGATATTATAGTTAAAGTTGACAAATTCATTTTCCTTGCAGATTTCATTGTCCTGGACTATGAGGCAGACAAGGAGGTCCCCATCCTGCTAGGTAGACCATTTCTAGCCACAGGTAGGGCACTTATAGACGTCCAAAAAGGTGAGCTTACTATGAGGGTTCATGATGAAGAGGTGAAGTTTAGTGTATATAAAGCTTTAAGGTATCCCTCTGACCTTGAATCCTGTGCTAGCATGGATATTGTTGACTCACTGATGGAAGAACAATTAGAGCATGTATTATTAACCAAGCATGCTAATGAATATGTAGAATTAGATGTAGCTGATTTAAATGTATCTGACATAATGGATATGCCTGTAGATAAACCACAGCATGTATGTATGAATATAGATTTAACTGATAGAACTGTAAATCCTTTGAAGCCCTCCATTGAGCATCCACCTGTTTTAGAACTAAAACCACTACCCACTCACCTCAAATATGCATATTTAGGAAATAATGATACACTGCCTGTAATTATTTCTTCTAAACTAAGTGAACAGCATGAGGGTGAATTAATTTTACTGCTTAAGCAACATAGGAAGGCTATAGCATGGACTATTGCTGATATTCGAGGCATTAGCCCTTCTTATTGCATGCACAAAATTATACTAGAGGAAGAGCACACACCTAGGGTAGATCACCAGCGTAGGCTAAACCCCTCTATGAAAGAGGTAGTAAAGAAGGAAATAATAAAATGGTTAGATGCAGGAGTGATTTTCCCCATAGCTAGTAGCCAATGGGTGAGCCCCATCCAATGTGTACCTAAAAAGGGGGGAATAACTGTGGTAGTCAATGAGAATAACGAACTGATTCCAACAAGGACTGTCACAGGGTGGAGAGTGTGTATGGATTACAGAAAATTAAATAAAGAGACTAAGAAAGACCATTTCCCTATACCGTTCATTGACCAGATGCTAGACAGAATAGCTGGTAGAGCCTACTATTGTTTCTTAGATGGCTATTCAGGCTATAATCAAATTACTATAGACCCTAAGGATCAAGAGAAGACCACCTTCACTTGCCCTTTTGGAACGTTTGCCTTCCGCAAAATGCCTTTTGGCTTATGCAATGCACCGGCAACTTTCCAAAGGTGCATGATGGCAATCTTCTCTGAGTTGGATGGGTCCATGATAGAAATATTCATGGATGACTTCTCAGTTTTTGGGGATTCATTTAAAACCTGTCTAGAAAACTTAGGACAAGTCTTGGCTAGGTGTGAGGAGACCAACCTAGTCCTAAATTGGGAGAAGTGCCATTTTATGGTAGATGAAGGGATTGTCTTAGGACATAGAGTGTCAAGGGCAGGTGTAGAAGTGGATAGGGCAAAAATAGAGATCATAGAGAAGTTGGTAGAGCCCCAGAATGTCAAAGCCATTAGAAGCTTCTTAGGGCACGCTGGCTTCTACAGAAGGTTCATTAAGGACTTTTCTAAGATAGCCAAGCCTCTGTGTGAGCTTCTAGAATTAAATAGGCCATTCATCTTCTCTAAGGAGTGTGTAGTAGCTTGGACCACCCTTAAGAAAGCACTAGTCACAGCCCCTATCATAGTAGGACCAAATTGGGATCTTCCCTTTGAGATGTTATGTGATGCCAGTGACTATGCTGTAGGAGTCATGTTAGGACAGAAGATTGACAAGCTAACACACCCTGTCTATTATGCTAGTAAGACCTTGAATGAGGCTCAATGTAATTATACAACTACTGAGAAAGAGATGCTTGCTGTAGTATTTGCTTGCGAAAAATTTAGAAACTATATTGTAGGCACTAGGACAATTGTATACACTGACCATTCTGCCTTGAAATATCTTATGAGGAAGGCTGATGCCAAGCCTAGGTTGATTAGGTGGGTGTTATTGCTGCAGGAATTTGATTTGGACATTCGGGACAAGAAAGGATGTGAAAACGTGGTTGCAGATCACCTGTCTCGATTGCAGCACAATTGCGAAAAAATTGCGGACCCCGCAATTTCTGATGCTTTTATTGATGAACATGTCTTTGCTTTGACTCATCGTGATAACGATGAGGAACCTTGGTTTGCTGACATTGCTAACTTCCGTGCATCACAGGTATTACCAGTGTTCAAGGGAGGACAAGAGAAGAAGAGGTTCCTTCATGAAGCAAGGAAATTCATCTGGGATGACCCCACACTTTACAGAACCTGTGCTGATGGCTTGCTAAGGAAATGTGTTTCAGCTGCTGAAGCGAAGTCTGTGCTGCAGCACTGTCACTCATCTCCTTATGGTGGACACTTTGGTGGTCAAAGAACAGCTGCGAAGGTATTTCAGAGTGGCTACTATTGGCCAACAATCTTCAAGGATGCCCACAACTATGCCCACAGCTGTGATGAGTGCCAAAGGACAGGTAACCTCAGTCGCAAGGATGAGATGCCCCTCACGTACATTTTAGAGTTGGAGCTCTTTGATGTGTGGGGCATTGACTTCATGGGACCATTCCCTCCATCATCAGGTAACCTTTACATTTTGGTAGCAGTAGATTATGTGTCCAAGTGGGTAGAAGCCAAAGCATGTCCTAATAATGATGCTAAAACTGTCACTAACTTCTTGCATAGGCACATTTTCACTAGATTTGGGACTCCTCGTGCTATCATTAGTGATGAGGGGTCACATTTCATTAATAAGGCTATGGAGAAAGTATTGGCTAAATATAACATTAGACATAGAGTAGCCACTCCCTACCACCCACACTCGAATGGCCAAGCTGAAATTTCCAATAGGGAGATAAAGAACATCCTAGAAAAGGTAGTCAAACCTAATAGAAAAGACTGGTCATTTAAGCTTGAGGATGCACTTTGGGCTTATAGGACAGCATATAAGACACCTCTAGGTATGTCTCCTTATAGGCTGGTATATGGCAAGGCTTGTCACTTACCACTTGAGTTAGAAAACAAAGCATTTTGGGCCATGAAGGAATTGAATTTTTGTGTAAAGGATGCGGGGACACTGAGGTCTTTGCAGCTACATGAACTTGATGAGCTTAGGCATATGGCTTATGAGAATGCCAAAATGTATAAAGAAAAGACCAAAATATTGCACGACAGTAGACTTAGGATCAAAGACTTTAGGAAAGGCCAACTTGTCCTATTATTTAACTCACGATTAAAGTTATTTCCAGGCAAACTAAAGTCCAGATGGTCGGGTCCATTTGTTATTACTGATGTCTTTGTTCATGGTGCGATAGAGATAAAGAACTTGCAGCAAGGACAGCCTTTTATGGTAAATGGTGCTAGATTGAAGCACTACTATGAGGAAGGAGATGTGAAGACTCTCTCGGCCTTCCTCTTGCGTGAAGCATGAAGTTAAAAACGAGAGAGAACGAGTGGTTACTGTGCTCGTTTAGTCAAGGCCAATGCCTTAGTTTATTTTTTCTGTTTTTCCGATTATCGTTTGTATGTTTTGTGGTGTGATTTTAATTGCGTATTTAATGTTTGTTTTATTTGTTTTTGCAGGGATTCGAAAGAGGGGATCAAGGAGAGTAAATCCAGCTTTTAAAATCAAGAAACGGTTGAGCCAAATATAAGATACGGACGAGCAAAGTTTGAGATTTTGATGAAAAAAATATCCCTGGAATTGCGCTGGAATTGCTGGATTCGCAAAAAAGAGCCGTTGGGATTTTTCCGTTGCCTTTATATCCGTTGGAAAGCGCTCGATCGATACGATTCTCTCATTCTCTGATTTCCAAGAACTCTGAGATTCTCTTCATCTTTGATTCTTCTCTCAAGATCTCCAAGACTCAACGATGGTGTTCACACGGGCTGAAAGATCCGCAGCCAAGAAGAAGGCTGATGACGCAGCTGAAGCGGCTGCGAGGGAAGCACTTCTCACCCTTGAAGATGATGGTGCCGTTCGCACCGGACCTCTTCCCAAGCTTCCAATCCGTAGGAAGAAGTGGAGGGTTGTCACTGAAATCCCTGCTGGACCCTCTGAACCAGCAGGTACGCCCAAGAAACGCCGGTGGAGTGTCGAGATGGCCGCCGAACCAAGCACAGCAAAGACTTCCTCTGTGGAGAGTCCAGAAACTGATCGTGCATCCCACGAGTCAGCCAAAGAGGGTTCGTCGCCATCCGCATCACCTGTGCACAGCCCTTCACCATCTGAACCAGTGCCAAGCGCAGAGTCGTCACCGCCTGCACAGAGCTCCGAGTTGTCTCCAACACCTCAGAGTTCTGACCCGACACCTGCAGCAGCGCAGAGTCCTGAACTGCCATCTTCGCCACTGAGTTCTGCGCAGACACCATCAGCAGAGCACAATCCCACGCCATCGCACAATTCTCCACGGCCTGACCCTGAATTCCCATATGGGGATTATCAAGAGTCCACGCAGGGCAGTGGAGATGCTGGGGAAGACGAAGTCTTCTCTCCTACGAGGGAAGATAGCCCTGACGAGCCTGCACAGCAGGACGATTCCATGGAGGAGACGTTGGGGGCATGCCTCCAGCAGATCAACATTAAGATCAAGAAGAAGAAGAAAGCCAAGATTGTCAAGGCCAAGCGATCCAAGAAGAAGAAGAAGGCCGAGAGGGTGCCATCAACAGACAAAGAGAGCACTGAGCCTTCACTCAAACGACTCAAGGTCGAGGCTGCCGAGTCAGCCAAGCCAGCAGATAAGGGGAAGGCTAAACTCTACCCTGAAGACGAACCTCAGTCAGTGAGGTATGTCTCATCTGATGCTGAATCCAGGGGTGCTGAGCTAAGGAAGAGGGAGTTGCTGCACGAGAAAGGCTTCCTCGACCGACCTGCTGACCTGCCGCAGTTCTTGCGCGCAGGGGTGATCAACCACGGCTGGGAGGAATTCTGCAGACCGCCTAATCCAGCATACACGAGCATGGTGTATGATTTCTACGCCAATGTGCTCAGCCCTGAGGATGGCCTGTCTGTGGTCAGAGGGGTAGAAGTAGATTTCTCAGCCAAGGCCATCAATGAAGCCTTTGGTCTCAAGGGCCAAACTCATACAGATTATGCACGGATCGTTGATGAGCCTACTGAGGCAGTGCTGGAAGAGGCCATTCGCACCATTGGCCAGCCTGAAGCTTCCTGGACCGTGTCACGCAATGGGAGGCACACTCTCATGAGTGCCAACCTCACGGCTAAGGCAGCTGTTTGGTTCTCGTTCGTGAGAAGGAGATTGTCCCCAGTGACGCATGAGACTACAATCAACCAGGGCCGATCGCTGCTGGTGTATGCGATAATGAGAGGTCTCACGATCAATGTGGGAGAAGTCATCACTGCGGCCATTGCTGAATGCGCCAAGAAAGGTAAGGGACCACTGTTTTTCCCTAATACCATAACCAAACTATGTTTGCTTGCAGGAGTCCCCACCGAGCGCCTGGAGCAGCAGATGGCCTACACGGGCCACTTGGAGCTGCCTGCGAACCTGAGGCTGAGAAGGAAGGGGAATATGGAGTTTGAATTGGATAGGTTGGCTGCTGAACAGTCTCTATCCATGGCCTGCTTAATGGATATGCAGAGAAGAATGGCTCAATGGGCCACTTATGCGCAGGCAAGGGACAAGGAAGTTGCAGACCAGCTGGGGTGCATCTTCCCTGACTTCCCTACCAATCTCCTAACTCCATGGGTGCCCTCACGACCAAGACAACCTGATGAGGATGACGAGAATTGAGTGCTGGTTTGAAGTGCACTAAAGGGAGTACTGCTGTTCCCTTAGAAAAAAATACAATTTTCTGCTTTCTGATAGGACCATGTGAATTATGCTGTTTTTGGTTCAATTTTGATCTGTTTTAGATGTTTAGCTTTATGTTTTTCCTTTTGCTTAGGATAGTCTGATGTTAGCTGACTAGGTAGGATACTTTAGTTTCATTTTTAGAGAGCTGGAATGACTGGAAAGAGCATGCTTAGGGGCCTTAATCACTGTAATATCTACCCTGACTTGATTGCGAAATAATTGCGGTCCCCGCAATTTTCATGACTAAAAGCATGTTTTGGACTGTCTGTTTAGCTAGGCTCTGATCTGTTTAAATTCTATCTTTTCCTGCTAGCATGACTACCTTATATAGCTTATCTAAATGCATGCTGGATGAGTGTCATAGGACACCCTTTGATAGTTTAAGTTAACCTCTAAATAGCTCAGCATGCACAGCTTTAAGCCCTTAACTGTCTGTTTTTTTTTAATTACTGCTGCTGTGCTATTTTCTTTTTAATGTTCTGTCTATGCCTAGGGCTTTAGATTCTTTTTGTTTTACCTTAGACTAGATGCTTCTAGGATAGTTTGGGGGTGTGCCACCTCCGACACTCATTGAGGACAATGAGTAGTTGAAGTTTGGGGGAGGCCACCCTAGGCCTAGGAACATTCCTCTCTCCCTTAGAAACATAAGCATTCTTCTTCTCCTTTACAAAAAATGATGAACTGAAAAAAAAAAAATGAAAAATAGAATAAAGAGGGGGGTCTCTCTTAGGTTGCTAAGTAATCAGTGCCAAGTGTGTGACCCACAAGTGGCATTGCATCAAAAGGCAACCAAAGGATAGGCCCCACCTAAGTAAGAAAAAGAAAAGAATAGGGAAGAAGAATGTATACCTAGGAGTTATAACTTTGTGGCTTAGATGTCCTATTTAAAAAGAACTCTGATCCTCAATTAGCTAAGCACAAAGTTGTAACTTGTAGGGTTGTTTAGGGAGATGAGTGTTTATCCAATATAGTGATGCCAGGGTTTAGGTTGTTCTTTAAAAGTACCACTGTCACCGTTAATACTAAGACTGGCATGACTCTAAGGAATCCTAGACACATTAAAAATAAAGCTAGAAGCATGTCTTGAGTCTGAGGTAAAGCTAGGCAGAATTTGAAACCTTAGGGATAGTGGCATGATATGACAAAAGCAAATAGATCAGTTGTAGGGAGTTAATGAAAACAGATGAGTGTTAGGCAGGCAAGTTCAGAAGAAGCTAGATAAGAGGGTAGTTTTAAACTGAGAAGTGTGTCACAGGACAGCAGTGCTATAGATAGGGGTATAAGGGAGTTAGTAAGTGGTTAAAGAAGAAGAAACAGCAGCCTGGGTAAGTCCTTAGTATGCTTGAGGACAAGCAAAACCTTAAGTTTGGGGGTGTGTTAAGTCTCTGAAAGTGACTTATTTAGGACCCATTTAGCTTAAGAATATATACACTTTTAGGTGTTTTTGATAGCATTTAGCCTAAACCTATGCTTAAATATGAGAATAAGAAGAAGGTAGCTAGATTAGGACTTATGCACAATAGGAAAGAAAAGGGTTGAAAACCGAAGGAAAAGAATGAAAAAAACTACATTGCGACAGCATTGCGAAAACATTGCTGAGGCCGCAATTATTCAAGTGAAAACCGTAAGTTGACTGATCCTTTTCTGTTAATTTCCGTAATTTCAGGGACTCGTTCTTTCTCCTCCATCCATTCTGATATATGACGTTGAAGATTGATGGTTCTCCTTGGCCCAAACGCACCTGCAAACAACTATAAAAGGGGGCCAAAGTCGGAGGTTTGATCATCATCCAAAAGCGTAGAAGCCTTCTCACAGTCCACTTTTTCTCCCTGTTTTCCTTTGCCGTCTGTTGGAGTGGGAGTCTCAGCTGTTGGAATCGATAATCTGATAGGAAGGAGAGGAGATTCTTCTTCTCTCTCGATTGGATTCATCCAAGCAAGGCTAACCTTTCATCCCCTTCATTCGAGGCGACTGCAACGAAGCTTTCAAGCGCCATTTTACTGTTTTCTGTCGTTCTTCTTCTAATTTCTAGTTTTGATCATTGTTGTTCCTAGTTTAGTGTTTTAGTTACTGCATTTCGTTGTTGTCTGTCTTTGAATTACTGCCTTTAAGTTTCCTTTGTTCGTTCAAACAGTCAAAGTAATCAAAGTACAATTCTGCATTTCACAGTTTCCACCTTCTGCTGCTACGGTTTTGTCTTGCTGTTTTAAGCACATTTCCCTTCTAAGCATGTCTGTTTCATCTTTTATTTTTGTT
>JAPQWQ010000189.1:3315000-3317500 GCA_028017165.1 Herpetospermum pedunculosum
ATCAAAGACACCTAAAAGTGTGCAACTTCCTAAGCTAAATGGGTCCTAAATAAGTCACTTTCAGAGACTTAACACAAGCTCACCGTGACTCCGCCACCATCTAGGTCGTCCTTCCACACGACAAGCGAGCAGAAAAACAACCACGTGCAAGCATCGTCTAAGCAAGCCCACCCTCAACTCGACTCGAATCAACATCCCACTCTCTCTCCCCACCCAACAAATGGGCTCATAAAACAATTTTATTTTGGGTGCGCCCTTAAGTCGAACGGGGAGCGATTTGTCGGCCGTCTCATCTCGCTTTGCTTTGGGCAATCTCACCGTGACTCCGCCACCATCTAGGCCATCCTTCCACACGACAAGCGAGCAGAAAAACAACCACGTGCAAGCATCGTCTAGGCAAGCCCACCCTCAACTCAACTCGAATCAACATTCGACTCTCTCTCCCCGGCCGACAAATGGGCTGATAAATCCATTTTATTTCGAAGGTGACCCCTTTTGTCAAACGGGGAACGATCGCAGGCCGTCTCATCTCGCTTTGCTTTGGGCAAGCTCGCCATGACTCCGCCACCATCTAGGTCGTCCTTCCACACGACAAGCGAGCAGAAAAACAACCACGTGCAAGCATCGTCTAAGCAAGCCCACCCTCAACTCGACTTGAATCAACATCCCACTTTCGTTCCCCGCCCGACAAATGAAATCAAGAAAACATTTTATTTTGAGGTAGGGTGCTCCTTTTTGTCAAACGGGGAACGATAGTAGGCCGTCTCATCTCGCTTTGCTTTGGGCAAGCTCGCCGTGACTCCGCCACCATCTAGGCCGTCCTTCCACACGACAAGCGAGTAGAAAAACAACCACGTGCAAGCATCGTCTAAGCAAGCCCACCCTCAACTCGACTCGAATCAACATCCCACTTTCGTTCCCCGCCCGACAAAAAGGAGCGTTTTAAGGTTGTGGGCATATGCTTGGTGGGTGGGAAGTATACAAGCTGCTTGGCAACAGATCAAATACAACGAGGTTCATGCCGCGCGTTCAAGACGCCTTCGGCCCCACCCCACCGTGTCCTTTCCACCACCTTGCAGCCCCTCGCGAAGCAGCACAACAACATCCCGCACACAACAAGGTTCATGTCGCGCGTTCAAGACGCCTTCGGCCCCACCTCATCGCGCACGTTCCGCCACCACACCACCCGGCAGACAAGCAGCACAGCAACATCGCAAGCCCAACAAGGTTCATGCCGCGCGTTCTAGACGCCTTCAGCCCCACCCCATCAAGCCCACTCCGCCACCACGCCGCCCGTCCATTCAAGCAGCACAACAACATCCCGCACACAACAAGGTTCATGCCGCGCGTTCAAGACGCCTTCGGCCCCACCCCATCGCGCACGTTCCGCCGCCACACCACTCCCCCCGGCAAGCAGCACAGCAACATCGCAAGCCCAACAAGGTTCATGCCGCGCGTTCTAGACGCCTTCGGCCCCACCCCATCAAGCCCACTCCGCCACCACGCCGCCCGCCGCCACTGGGCGAACGATTAACTTCCCACCGACCAAGCATATGCCCACAACCTAGCATCTCTACGCGGAATCGGACCATCTAAAGGCGACAAGCAACTTGGCAACATCCCGAGCACAACGGGGTTCATGTCGCGCGTTCAAGACGCCTTCGGCGCCCCCCCACCGTGCCCGTTCCGCCGCCGCGCCGCCGGCCGCCGCCGCCATATCCAGCCGTCCGATCCCCCCCGCCCACGCCCCAAGCATATGCCACTTCGCGGCACATATGCTTGGGACGGGGGCGGGGATAGGGGGTACCTCGTGCGTTCAGCAGATGCAGACTGAACACCCCCCTATATAGTACATTTTGAGGCCTTTTTGGTCTGTCAGGCTTGCATATGAAAAAGTTGAGTCGTCATACGGTCAAAAATTTGAAGTTTGAGATTTTTTGGGGCCATGAACTCGATTGATTCATCATTGGGACATTGAAGGGAGTCTAAAAAAAAATTCAGAATTTTTGAACCAACAAATTATTTATTATGAATTTTTTAATATTAAATATTAATTAAATCAGGAAAAAAGCTACAGATGGCAAAAAATTCTAAAATTTTGTGGGAAGCCTTATTATATGTTTCTTAGTTCCCAGAAAACAATTCACAACAATCCGAGGAATGTACATTAACTTTGGCGCGGAGTGGGGTTGGTGGGCTAGGCGCGCGCGCGGGGGGCGTGCCGTTGGGGCAAGAGGCGCGCGCGGGGGGCGTGCGGGTGGGGCTAGAGGCGCGCGCAGGGGCGTGCGGGTGGGGCTAGAGGCGCGCGCGGGGGCGTGCGGGTGGGGCTAGAGGCGCGCGCATGGGCGTGCCAATGGGCTAGACGCGCGCGCGGGGGGCGTGCCACTGGGGCTAGACGAGCGCGCGGGGGCGTGCCAATGGGGCTAGACGCGCGCGCGGGGGGCGTGCCAGTGGGTCTAGACGCGCGCGCGGGGGCATGCCAGTGGGGCTAGACGCGCGC
>JAPQWQ010000189.1:3322500-3332500 GCA_028017165.1 Herpetospermum pedunculosum
AATGCTATCAAAAACACCTAAAAGTGTATATCTTCTTAAGCTAAATGGGTCCTAAATAAGTCACTTTCAGAGACTTAACACACCCCCAAACTTAAGGTTTTGCTTGTCCTCAAGCATACTAAGGACTTACCTAGGCTGCTGTTTCACTTCTTTAACCACCTACTGACTCCCTTATACCCCTATCTATAGCACTGCTGTCCTGTGACACACCTTCAAGCTTAAAACTACCCTCTCATCTAGCTTCTTCTGAACTTGCCTGCCTAACACTTATCTGTTTTCATTAACTCCCTACAACTGATCTATTTGCTTTTGTCATATCATGCCACTATCCCTAAGGTTTCAAATTCTGCCTAGCTTTACCTCAGACTCAGTACATGCTTCTAGCTTTATATTTACTGTGTCTAGGATTCCTTAGAGTCATGCCAGTCTTAGTATTAATGGTAACAGTAGTACTTTAAAGGAACAACCTAAACCCTGGCATCACTACATTGGATAAACACTCATCTCCCTAAACAACCCTACAAGTTACAACTTTGTGCTTAGCTAATTTAGGATCAGAGTTCTTTTTAAATAGGCCATCTAAGCCACAAAGTTATAACTCCTAGGTATACATTCTTCTTCCCTATTTTTTCTTTTTCTTACTTAGGTGGGGCCTATCCTTTGGTTGCCTTTTGATGCAATGCCACTTGTGGGTCACATACTTGGCACTGATTACTTAGCAACCTAAGAGAGACCCCCCTCTTTATTCTATTTTTCATTTTCTTTTTCAGTTCATGATTTTTTTTTTTTTTTTTTTTTTTTTTTTTTTTTTTTAAAGGAGAAGAAGAATGCTTATGTTTCTAAGGGAGAGAGGAATGTTCCTAGGCCTAGGGTGGCCTCCCCCAAACTTCAACTACTCATTGTCCCCAATGAGTGTCGGAGGTGGCACACCCCCAAACTTATCCTAGAAGCATCTAGTCTAAAGTAAAACAAAGAGAATCTAAAAGCCCTAGGCATAGACAGAACATTAAAAAGAAAATATCACAGCAGCAGCAGTTACGAAAAAAAAAAACAGACAGTTAAGGGCTTAAAGCTGTGCATGCTGAGCTTTTAGAGGTCGATTTAAACTATCAAAGGGTGTCCTATGACACTCATCCAGCATGCATTTAGATATGCTATATAAGGCAGTCATGTTAGCAGGAAAAGATAGAATTTAAACAGATCACAACCTAGCTAAACAGACAGTCCAAAACATGCTTTTAGTCATGAAAATTGCGGGGACCGCAATTATTTCGCAATTAGATCAGGGCAGATATAACAGTGATTAAGGCCCCTAAGCGTGCTTTTTCCAGTCATTCCAGCTCTCTAAAAATGAAAATAAACTATCCTACCTAGTCAGCTAACATCAGACTATCCTAAGCAAAAGGAAAAACATAAAACTAAACATCTAAAACAGATCAAAATTGAACCAAAAACAGCAGAATTCACATGGTCCTATCAGAAAGCAGAAAATTGGTTTTTTTTTTTTTTTTTAAGGGAACAGCAATACTCCCTTCAGTGCACTTCAAACCAGCACTTAAACTTCTTCATCCTCATCTGGTTGCCGTGGTCGTGGGGGCACCCATGGAGTCAGGAGATTTGTAGGGAAGTCAGGGAAGATGCATCCCAGTTGGTCTGCAACCTCCTTGTCCCTTGCCTGCGCATAAGTGGCCCATTGAGCCATTCTCCTCTGCATGTCCATCAAGCAGGCCATGGATAGGGACTGTTCAGCAGCCAGCCTATCCAATTCAAACTCCATATTCCCCTTCCTCTTCAGCCTCAGGCTAGCAGGCAGCTCCAAGTGGCCCGTGTAGGCCATCTGCTGCTCCATGCTCTCGGTGGGGACTCCTGCAAGCAAGCATAGCTTGGTTATGGTGTTAGGGAAAAACAGTGGTCCCTTACCTTTCTTGGCGCACTCAGCAATGGCGGCAGTGATGACTTCTCCCACGTTAATCGTGAGACCTCTCATGGTCGCATACACCAGCAGCGATCGGCTCTGATTGATTGTAGTCTCGTGAGTCACTGGAGACAACCTCCTGCGCACGAATGAAAACCAAACAGCTGCCTTAGCCGTGAGGTTGGCACTCATGAGAGTGTGCCTCCCATTGCGTGACACGGTCCAGGAAGCTTCAGGCTGGCCAATGGTCCGAATGGCTTCTTCTAGCACTGCCTCAGTAGGCTCATCAACGATCCGTGCATAATCTGTATGTTTTTGGCCCTTGAGACCAAAGGCTTCGTTGATGGCCGTGGCTGAGAAATCCACCTCTACCCCTCTGACCACAGACAGGCCTTCCTCAGGGCTGATCATATTGGCGTAGAAATCATACACCATGCTCGTGTAGGCTGGATTGGGCGGTCTGCAAAATTCTTCCCAGCCGTGGTTGATCACTCCTGCGCGCAAGAACTGCGGCAGGTCAGCAGGTCGATCGAGGAAGCCCTTCTCGTGCAGCAACTCCCTCTTCCTCAACTCAACGCCCCTGGATTCAGCATCAGAGGAAACATACCTCACTGACTGAGGCTCGTCTTCAGGGTAGAGCTTGGCCTTCCCCTTATCTGCTGGCTTGGCTGACTCGGCAGCCTCAACCTTGAGCCTTTTGAGCGAAGGCTCAGTGCTCTCTTTGTCTGCTGAAGGCATCCTCTTGGCCTTCTTCTTCTTCAGCTTCTTGGATCGCTTGGCCTTGACAATCTTGGCCTTCTTCTTCTTCTTGAGCTTTGCCTTAATGTGGATCTGCTGGAGGCATGCCCCCAACGTCTCTTCCATGGAATCATCCTGCTGTGCAGGACTCTCGGCACTAGCCTCCCTCACAGGTGAGACAACCTCTTCTTCCCCACCGTCCCCACTGCCCTGTGTTGATTCTTGATAATCCCCATATGGGAATTCGGGATCAGGCTGTGGTGAAGTGTGTGACGGCGTGGTATTGAGCCTTGCTGATGGTGTCTGCGCAGAACTCAGTGGCGAAGATGGCAGAGCAGGACTCTGCGCTGGCGGTGAATCTGGGCTCTGCACTGGTTCAGATGGTGAAGGGCTGTGCGCAGGTGAAGCAGATGGCGTCGAACCCTCTTTGGCTGACTCGTGGGACGCACGATCAGTTTCTTGACTCTCCACAGAGGGAGTCTTCGCTCTGCTTGGTTCGGCGGCCATCTCGACAATCCACCGGCGCTTCTTGGGCGTACCTGCTGGTTCAGAAGGGCCAGCAGGGATCTCAGTGACGACCCTCCACTTCTTCCTACGAACCGGAAGCTTGGAAAGAGGGCCGGTGCGAACAGCACCATCATCTGCAAGGGTAAGCAGTGCTTCCCTCGCAGCTGCTTCAGCTGCGTCATCAGCCTTCTTCTTGGCTGCGGATCTTTCAGCCCGTGTGGACACCATTGTCGAATCTTGGAGATCTTGAGAGAAGAATCAAAGATGAAGAGAATCACAGAGTTCTTGGAGATCAGAGAATGGGAGAATCGTATCGATCGAGCGCCTTCTAACGGCTATAAAGGAAACGGAAAAATCCCAACGGCTCTTTTTTGCGGATCCAGCAATTCCAGCGCAATTCTAGGGATATTTTTTCATCAAAATCTCAAACTTTGCTCGTCCGTATCTTTTATTTGGCTCAACCGTTTCTTGATTTTTAAAGCTGGATTTACTCCCCTTGATCCCCTCTTTCGATTCCCTACAAAAACAAATAACACAAACATTAAATACGTAATTAAAATCACACCACAAAACACACAAACGATAACCGGAAAAAAGCGAAAAAATAAACTAAGGCATGAGCCTTATGTTGACGAGCACAGCAATCACTCGTCCTCTCTCGTTCTCATTGTCACGCTTCAGTCAAGAGGAAGGCCGAGAGAGTCTTCACATCTCCTTCCTCATAGTAATGCTTCAACCTCGCCCCATTGACCATAAATGGCTGACCTTGCTGCAAGTTCTTTATCTCTATGGCACCATGAACAAACACATTAGTAATCACAAATGGACCCGACCATCTAGACTTAAGTTTCCCTGGAAATAATTTCAACCGTGAGTTAAACAACAACACAAGTTGACCCTTCTTAAAGTCCTTAACTCTAAGTCTACTATCGTGCCAAATCTTGGTCTTTTCCTTGTACATCTTAGCATTTTCATAGGCCATATGTCTAAGCTCATCAAGCTCATGCAGTTGCAAAGACCTCAGTGTCCCCGCATCCTTCACACAAAAAGTTAATTCCTTCATGGCCCAAAATGCTTTGTTTTCTAACTCAAGTGGTAAGTGACAAGCCTTGCCATATACCAGCCTATAAGGGGACATTCCTAGAGGTGTCTTATATGCTGTCCTATAAGCCCAAAGTGCATCCTCAAGCTTGAAGGACCAGTCTTTCCTATTAGGTTTGACTACTTTCTCTAGGATGTTCTTAATTTCCCTATTTGAAATTTCAGCCTGTCCATTTGAGTGTGGGTGATAGGGAGTGGCTACTCTATGTCTAATGTTATATTTAGCCAACACTCTCTCCATAGCCTTGTTAATGAAATGTGACCCCTCATCACTAATGATGGCACGAGGTGTCCCAAACCTAGTAAAAATGTGCCTATGCAAGAAATTGGTGACTGTTTTAGCATCATTATTAGGACATGCTTTGGCTTCTACCCATTTGGACACATAATCCACTGCCACTAATATGTAGAGGTTACCTGATGAGGGAGGGAATGGCCCCATGAAGTCAATGCCCCACACATCAAAGAGCTCCAACTCTAAGATGTAGGTGAGGGGCATCTCATCCTTTCGACTGAGGTTACCTGTTCTTTGGCATTCATCACAGCTGTGGGCATAGTTGTGGGCATCTTTGAAGATCGTTGGCCAATAATAGCCACTCTGAAATACCTTTGCAGCTGTTCTTTGGCCACCAAAGTGTCCACCATAAGGAGATGCGTGACAGTGTTGCAGCACAGATTTCGCTTCAGCAGCTGAAACACACTTTCTTAGCAAGCCATCAGCACAGGTTCTGTAAAGTGTGGGGTCATCCCAGATGAATTTCCTTGCTTCATGAAGGAACCTCTTCTTCTCTGGTCCTCCCTTGAACACTGGTAATACCTGTGATGCACGAAAGTTAGCAATGTCAGCAAACCAAGGTTCCTCATCGTTATCACGATGAGTCAAAGCAAAGACATGTTCATCAATAAAAGCATCAGAAATTGCGGGGTCCGCAATTTTTTCGCAATTGTGCTGCAATCGAGACAGGTGATCTGCAACCACGTTTTCACATCCTTTCTTGTCTCGAATGTCCAAATCAAACTCCTGCAGCAATAACACCCACCTAATCAACCTAGGCTTGGCATCAGCCTTCCTCATAAGATATTTCAAGGCAGAATGGTCAGTGTATACAATTGTCCTAGTGCCTACAATATAGTTTCTAAATTTTTCGCAAGCAAACACTACAGCAAGCATCTCTTTCTCAGTAGTTGTATAATTACATTGAGCCTCATTCAAGGTCTTACTAGCATAATAGACAGGGTGTGTTAGCTTGTCAATCTTCTGGCCTAACATCACTCCTACAGCATAGTCACTGGCATCACATAACATCTCAAAGGGCAGATCCCAATTTTGTCCTACTATGATAGGGGCTGTGACTAGTGCTTTCTTAAGGGTGGTCCAAGCTACTACACATTCCTCAGAGAAGATGAACGGCCTATTTAATTCTAGAAGCTCACACAGAGGCTTGGCTATCTTAGAAAAGTCCTTAATGAACCTTCTGTAGAAACCAGCATGCCCTAAGAAACTTCTAATGGCCTTGACATTCTGAGGCTCCACCAACTTCTCTATGACCTCAATTTTGGCTCGGTCAACTTCTACTCCTGCCCTCGACACTCTATGTCCTAAGACAATCCCCTCATCCACCATAAAATGGCATTTTTCCCAATTTAGGACTAGGTTGGTCTCCTCACACCTAGCCAGGACTTGTCCTAGGTTTTCTAGACAGTTTGAAAATGAGTCCCCAAAGACTGAGAAGTCATCCATGAATATTTCTATCATGGACTCATCCAACTCAGAGAAGATTGCCATCATGCACCTTTGGAAAGTTGCCGGTGCATTGCATAAGCCAAAAGGCATTCTGCGAAAGGCAAAGGTTCCAAAAGGGCAAGTAAAGGTGGTCTTCTCTTGATCCTTAGGGTCTATAGTTATTTGATTATAGCCTGAATAGCCATCTAAGAAACAATAGTAGGCTCTACCAGCTATTTTGTCTAACATCTGGTCAATGAACGGAAGAGGAAAATGGTCTTTTTTAGTTTCTTTATTTAATTTCCTGTAATCCATACACACTCTCCACCCTGTGACAGTCCTTGTTGGAATCAGTTCGTTGTTCTCATTGACTCCCACAGTTATTCCCCCCTTTTTAGGTACACATTGGATGGGGCTCACCCACTGGCTACTAGCTATTGGGAAGATCACTCCTGCATCTAACCATTTTATTATTTCCTTCTTTACTACCTCTTTCATAGAGGGGTTTAGCCTACGCTGGTGATCTACCCTAGGTGTGTGCTCTTCCTCTAGTATAATTTTGTGCATGCAATAAGAAGGGCTAATGCCTCGAATATCAGCAATAGTCCATGCTATAGCCTTCCTATGTTGCTTAAGCAGTAAAATCAGTTCAACCTCATGCTTTTCACTTAATTTAGAAGAAATGATAACAGGCAGAGTTTCATTACTTCCTAGATATGCATACTTGAGGTGAGTGGGTAGTGGTTTCAGTTCTAAAACAGGTGGATGCTCAATAGATGGCTTCAAAGGATTTACAGGTCTATCAGTTAGGTCTATATTCATACATACATGTTGTGGTTTATCTACAGGCATATCCATTATGTCAGATACATTCAAGTCAGCTACATCTAATCCTACATATTCATTAGCATGCTTGGTTAATAATACATGCTCTAATTGTTCTTCCATCAAAGAATCAACAACGTCCATACTAGCACAGGATTCAAGGTCAGAGGGATACCTTAAAGCTTTATATACACTAAACTTCACCTCTTCATCGTGAACCCTCATAGTAAGCTCACCTTTTTGGACGTCTATAAGTGCCCTACCTGTGGCTAGAAATGGTCTGCCTAGCAGGATGGGGACCTCCTTGTCTGCTTCATAATCCAGGATAATGAAATCTGCAAGGAAAATAAATTTGTCAACCTTTACTAAAATATCCTCAATTTTACCTTCTGGATATGCAATGGATCTGTCTGCTAATTGTAAGGTGACAGTGGTTGGACGTGCTTCTCCTATTCCCAACTGGCGGAATAGTGATAGGGGCATGAGGTTTATGCTGGCGCCCAGGTCACAAAGCGCTCTGCCCACGTGCTTGCCTCCAAGTTCTACAGGTAAGGTGAAGGAACCAGGATCCTTCTCCTTCTTGGGCAACTTGTTTTGGAGTATGGCACTGCACTCCTCAGTGAGGTTTACTGTTTCAAACTCACCAATTATTTTTTTGTTAGTAATAATGTCCTTCAAAAACTTTACATATGAAGGCATAGACTGTAAAACTTCTTGGTAGAGGTACTTTTGGGGTACTCTAAATTCAAGCTGTCGAGGCTTGCCAAAATACATTTATAACTCCGCTACAACAGAGCTTTGCAGCTAGTGGTAGTCGGGTGTCGAACCACAGGGAACCAAAATTACTTTCTCCTAATTAATTTCTATTTGTTTTTAAAACTAAGACTCGAAAGCAATTAAAATGGGGGGTTTGGCGAAATATAAACTAACGGGAAAATAAATGCGAAAAGTAAAGCGCGGAAAATTAAACGGAACACGTGCTCCTAATTTTAAGGGTCAGGGTTTACTTTGATGCGACTCAATTCATTGGGATTCAAACATACTTAGCAAGAGCGTAATTGAACACGTAATTTACTTGCACGAAACTACTAATACAAGTAACCCAAATAATTAATTAGAAACGTGGAATGCAAAGCGGACTGTTCTTTTATTAATCTAAGGGGATCAATCCTAAATTAAGTAAAGAACAGAGACGAATGTACGATTCTAATTAAACGTGGCAGTGAATTAATAGGGAGCAAACGCCACCCATATTGACTCATCGACAGTAACGGGAGCATTACGACGGATGTTTAACTAGGACGCCTGAGCTAATATTCCGATTTGCCTATTTCGTTCAAGATAAATTGCTGCCAAAGATCAACTGGAAACCCACATTACCTATGACTCAAATTATCCGTGTTACTTGGCGATTAAGAGAGGCACGGCATCATAATCTTTAACAATCAAACATGCTTGAAATCAAGGGTGTCTAGGCCTAAATCATTCGTACACGTTCATGTGGTATGCTTAGAAGAAATAAATTCGCCCAATCAGTCATGCTAAGTCACGGAATTAAGAACGAACCCTCATGAAACGCATCAAAATTCACCCCTAACCTCAAATTAGAGCACTTACCTTAGCTCACCGTTGTGCAAATCAAGCAAAAACGCTAATGTTGGAGCTTTATTGATGAAGCAATGGAAGAAATACAAGATTAGAGCTCCCACCCGAGCCTAACAATGGTGGAGAAACCAAAAATCCAAGAAGAAGTGTCAAAGTTTTGGCAAAAAACGGAGAAGAAGGCTTTTAAAGCCGGCGGAGCGTCGAGACGCTAGGGCAGCGTCTCGACGCTGCGCCCTAAGTTGGCAGGCGCGCGCGCGGGGTAGCGTCGAGACGCTGCGCGGCGTCGAGCGAGCGTCGAGACGCTTGCGCTCGACGCTTGCTCTCGGGTGGATCTTCAAATGTACGCTTCAGAGTTCGGAGCGTCGAGACGCTCGGCCAGCGTCTCGACGCTGTCGCGCGCGGACATGGGCGAGGCGGACACGGGCGAGGGCGCGCGGGCGCGAGGCGAGGCGAAGCGGGCGTGGGCGCGCGGGCGCGAGGCGAGGCGGAGCGGGCGTGGGCGCGCGGGCGCGAGGCGAGGCGGAGCGGGCGTGGGCGAGGCGGCGCGCGCGGGTGCGTGCGGCGCGCGCGGGTGCGCGCGCGTTGGGCGCCTGGGCGCTGGGCGCCGGCGCTTGGGCGCTGCCCTCTCGGCTCTTAGCCCACTTTTGGGTCGTTTTGGCTCCCGAGCTCCGTTTGGCCTATCGTTTTGACCCGAACACATCCCGAAACATGCTAAATGACCTTTTTAGCCCCGAAAATCATCAATGGACTTCCCGAGCTCTTCACCATGAAATCACCTATAAGAAAGCATTTTAATCAATATCGAGCATGGTTTTAGCTAGAATTAGGGAGTAAATAATAGCTCTAATTTGGAGCTATCACTTCTACAAAAGGAATGTTGACATGCACTTGTTTAAGAATTTCTAAAAATTTATTAAAATGAACTTCCTGTTCCTGCTTCTTCTTAAGCCTTCGAGGGTATGGAGGTGGTGGCACATATGCAGGCACGTCAGGGCGCCTCAGGATAGGTGGAGGCCTTGGAATTTCTTCTATCTCCTCAATGATTAGCTCTAGCCTGGCTCCTGATGTGCTAGTTGGTGGTGGACCTTGGCTTGGCAGAGACTCCAGTGGAGCACTAGACTCAGTGTTCTCTACTCTCTTTGGTGTGTCCTTTGTGTTGCTCACCAAGGGTCTACCACTTCTAAGTTCGATTGCTTGAACTTGCTCTTTACCATCTCTCCTTGGCACCTCGGTGTCAGCAGGGAGTCTACCTTGGGGCCGACTCTTGAGTTCATTGGCCAATTGGCCTATTTGGTTCTCTAGGCTCCTAAGAGTAGCTTGTTGGCTTTGAAGAGTAGCATCATTCTTAGCTATGTATTCCTTGAGTAGGTTTTCTACAGAAGATCCTACAGGTTGGTTGTAAGGTTTTTGATACATTGATTGGTTATGTTGGGGAGTGAAACCAGGTGTTCCACTCGGTCTAGGCTGGTTAGGATTCTGGTTAGCATTTTGTTGGCCACCCCATGACAGGTTTGGGTGGTTCCTCCAACCAGGGTTATAGGTATTTGAGTAGGGGTTATTCCTAGGCTGCTGCTGACTTCCAATGT